>JANHFR010007135.1:30862-45677 GCA_032468015.1 Mimophis mahfalensis | reverse complement strand
CACATTTTGTCAGAACGCTCTGCTATGACCTGTCCGTCTTGGGTGGCCCTGCACGGCATAGCTCATAACTTCATTGCCCTACGCAAGCCCCTTTGCCGCGGCAAGGCAGCGATCCATAAAGGGGCTTCTACAGATACTAGTTAGCAAGAAAAATATTTGCCAGTTGCAGTCTATACAGGAATGGAGCAGGTTTAGCTGCAGAACTGACCACCAAATCTAGTCTCCTTCCTATGCCATTATATTTACATCCCATTCTGAACTGAATAAAGTGATTTTCTTTTAATTTACCTACAGTTAACTATGGCTCTTTCTTGTTCTCACCCATGGCTGCCAGGCCTAAGAATGACCAACATAATTGACAGTAACATTGGCTCCTGACAGCTGTGATGCTAGTGGCAGTATTCATATACCTTTCTCTTTCCTCCTTCTTCCATAGGTCTCTTCCTTCTTTCAGGGGTGATTGATCACAGTTTTCATTCTCAGCACCTTCTCACTGTTAGAGCAACCAGTTCTGAGTAGCAGTCTCCTTCTGAACATTGTATATAAGCAACTCATAGCCAGTCACTCAGCATTTATCCTTTCCTATCCCTTGCTTCCATGTGTTCACATTTGTGTCTGGATGCACCCCACCCCGAATAATTGCATTGAAAATCTCAAGCCCTTGACACTAATTTGAGTCTGCCCAATCTAAAAAATTATTTTCCATTGTCAGGTGACTCAACTCTTAGTTTCAGCAGCACATTTTTGCAATTCTTTCTGTCTGAGAACCTGATTTAACTATAGGCTCTAAGACTTTGCTCCATTTTATCAGAAATACTATGATCTTGAAATCCCAAATAACTCATAAGTACTATAATTATTAACTGATTATTAAATACTGTTCACCACTGTGGGAAAATCATGAATATTATCCAACCTTAGCATGTGTAATAGAATCTCCATTTTTACAAAAACTAGAAAAGACTATAAAATTAAAGCATTTATTCAGAGCAGAACAATTTTGTGCTACTTTGCAATTCTGTTCAATTTTCTTTAGAATCTGTAGAGTAACAGCATTTGACCAGTGACCAGAGGGCGTGAGTTATGCACTCGCTATTGATCGTCATCTCCAACCAAACGCATAGTGAAGGGTAACAATTTTTATAACACATGCAGTGGGCAATGGATACATTTAGTTTTAGAGAGATATACTTCTTTAACATTGCTAGAAATAAGGACAGCTTAACGCTGGGGACAAACTGAAGTAATGTCATATTGACACACAGCATTCTGTTAGAGTATGTTTGTGCATTATAATACAACATATACAACATATGCAGTGACATAAATGCATTGGTGCAAATGCACAATCTTCATAACAAAGTGTTGGCTTGTGGTTTTTCTTCATAGACATTTTTGTGCACTTGAAAACTTAGAAGTTTCTCAGGTCTGATGACCCAACTATTCTATATTGATGCACTGTTTGGGTTATGTACCTCAACACTCACCCATAAATAGTAGTAATAAACATCACAAGAAATAAAATAAAGGTATTAAAATGTTGTGAAGCAAACTTTCCTACTCAGAGCTTTAGTTGGCTAGACAAACATGCCCTTTTTTAGAGCAACCTATTTCTGAAAACTTCTAGTTTTCTTTTTCTGTAATCCAGGCATTCTGTGGCCATTGAGAATGCCCTGCACTCCCAGGATTTGTTTTGCATCCAAAGAATAAACTCATTATTTGTATATACAAACAAAACCCCAAGATGCAAACAAGATCTAAAAGGTCATTTGTCATGAAACCGGTGAGAAAAAAGATATCTGTTCTTTAATTAATTGAGAAATATTATGAGGTACTTAATTTGCTCACCAATTTCTTACCACTGTGTAATAGGATTTGGTTGGTTCTGACCACTGTAGCATAAACTGAAGTTATTATATCAGTTGTGAACATCTGTCAGGAGTACTAATTGTAGAATTTAATATTTTTTCTGTTGGTAGTTATAGTTTCATTTTCCAAAGCTAAACGTTACTGTGTTAATGTTTGATTTGAATATCCTGTCATATTATGCTTTGACTTTGATCCGTGACCAAATAGAGTTGTTTTTTTTTAATAGTTATTGCTGCCTGACTTGTTGAATAGGGTACAATTTGTACAGTCACTATGTCATTAGCAATGTGTCAAGAATTTTAAAATGTTTTTTTTTAAGTAAAGAACATTCTCCTAACATTTCTTAGAGAACATTAGACAAAGTAACAGTTTTTTTTCACTGAGACCAATTGAAGCAATGTTAATAATACATGGAATCTGTTGTTTGCATACTCAGGTGACATATTGTAATATATTTGTTCAATATTCTGCTTATTAAGGCCTCTTCATAGTGAAGTATGCTATATATGGCAAGTTATTCAGTAATATAAAGAGAAGACACTTCAATTAAAGATTTTTATCACTTGATGCAATTTAAGAAAATATATAAGGACAGTTATAACATTAAATTAAGGATGGGTAATACAGTGTATGACCATCCAGATGCTGCTAATTTGCCCTGCGGATCATCCTTCATTATTGACCAGGGCAGTTAATGCTAGATGATGGAATTTCTCACTTTTGCTTTAAGGAAACAGATTAAGTGTTGCAGGTGTCAGAGAAGCATCTGTGTTAGTCATTTGTAGGTTTCATGTCATTTTAAAGTCTATTAACACATATGTTTCCATGAATCACTGTCTACTTGGCTGAAGAAGGCAAGACAGCACAGTCTGTATCAATCCAGTGAGCTATCACTGAATGAAAAGCCNNNNCCAACTATGATCTAATTTATTTCTCTGTATGCTGTCTAAAACATCAGTATGCTAGTATTTTCCAATACTTTAGACAGAATAAACTAGGATATTTGCTTAGAGAAGAGCTAAGCATTGTATAGCTTTGTTACTAGGATGTGTAGGATTTTCTTTTTCATCTCATTAATTCTTTCATTGATAATATGGCTTTATCAGCAAGCCCAAGACTGAATGGTGCGAACAGTCTGCATGAAATGGATAATTAATCTATTACCTCTCTCCAGGTCTGTCAGTTGATTTAATTATGCAGTAAAACCTCTCTCTCTCCTTCCCTCTCTCTTTCTCTCTAAATCCATGTTAAAACTTCTAGCTTTCTAATGTTGCCACATATCCCTAAAGCTACTGTATATGTTGTAAAATTCTACATTTTTCATTCCTTGGCTTCCCAAACGTTTTACACATTTTGCCTAAATGTTTATTTCTCTTTTATTTCCTAGTACTTCTATGATGGAATGGACATAAGTAATTTAGCTGTAGATTTTGCTGTTGTTTGGAATGGAAACTTCATTATTGACAATCCAGAGGATATGAAAGGTAAATATTTCAAAATATATTGTTATATTTTCATTTATTTATTTGAAATAAAGACAAGTATAAACCAATCAAATTAGACATTGTATTCCAATCAGTTATTACTTTTAATATGTTATATCATACTGTTTACCAAAATGTGTATTTTTTTAGAAAATGTCTAAATGATAACAGTGCCTAAATTACCATCACATGGAATCTTTCTTCATAAATACGGGGAATGCAAGAAATTCCATATATTTTCGAATCCTATCTGAAATAAAGATAAGGGTCAATCTAGCTATCTCAAGAGTCAAAATTACAAAGGAACCTGGGGGAAAATGATGAGTGGATAAAAATATGCATATGTCTCAATCATCATTTTGTATTATTCCTTCTTAAGAGCTTTTGGAGAAAAACAAAGTTTGACCCTAGAAGTGAATCCCATGGCTTGCATAGGACACTAGCTGAATTGCAAGCTCAACACTAGAAATACCTGAAGGTTAAAACAGGCATTATAGTTGTCCTTGGGTATATGTGAGGATAATAAGTTTATAAGCCACTGAATGGTTAAATTTATGTTTTTGACAAAGTAATAAAGGAAGACTAGTATAGATATATTTCAAGCTATTTAGCTCTCATCAGCTAAATCCCACCTTCTGGGATTTGAACCCAGGCTACTTACGTATTAGGTAGATGTAGCTTCGTTGGCTATACCAGGAGAGAGGTTTTTTTCTCTTGGTGGGACTGGTCTGTCAGGGCAACCTGGTCTACCCAATGAAGTCAATAAAACATAAATTTAACACAAAAATAGTTTTTCATTAAAGCAACTGCCTACAAAGGCTCCTAGATAGTGTCTGAAAGGCGAAAATGGAAACAGTTTGCTTCATTCCATAATTGGGTAGACCAGGTTGCACAGATAGACCGGTCTCACCAGAGAAAAAAACACTCAAGTCACTGAATAGTTAAAGCATTTATTTTGCAATGCAGAACTTCCTTGGTTCTCCATTTTACAAATCAAAAATCAATTTTCTCTTTCTGAGAAAGGAAATACTGACTTGGGTATCTGTCTTAGATGCAAAGAATTTACTGAGTTTTACTTGGTTTTCACATATTTTGGAGCCCTTCTTTCACTCCTTTGTTGTCTAAACTCTTTTCTAGGTAGTTTTCTACGTTTTTTTATTTTCCATTATCACTTTACAGTTTCTGTTAGAATTTGTACTCTTTGTTGGACAGACTTCTTTTCATTTCTTGAAGGAAGACTTACAGCTGTTTACAGCTTCCTTTTAAAATGCCAGAAAACCACGTTGGCCTTTTCCTGGTTTGGCTGACCCGTTTTTACAGTGTGGAAGTAGAACAAAACTGCATCTCTAGCTCCAATCTTATCTCTGCTGCCAATTATTGCTGGCCCATGTGATTCTAGTCTTCTCTGGAATTTTATATTCCTTGGATAAGAAGAGCAACATTTCTCTTAGTGCAGTTTTCCAGTCTTTTCCGAGTTTCTTTTAGAGCTTCCAAAGAGCAAAGATACTCTTCTTTCATGTTGTTGTTAAATAAAGATAAACAGATTTCTAATATACTGTATTCCTGTTAGTTGTAATTTACCCTAATTCCTGTTAGTTGTAATTTACAATCTTTCTGGAATGACTGGAAATGTTAATGCTACAACTTTAATGCAATCATGCAGGACTATGTGTTGCTTATGTAAAATTTAGTGACATAATTCTCTTGTTATTAGTAAACCCATCCTTCTGACATCTCCCTCCCTTTTAGCAAAAAAAGATGCTTGCTTAGGATTGTGGTGATTAAGGAGAGGACTGGCCAAAGTAAAAGAGACAAATCAGGAGACAAATCAGTCTTGGGATATTTGGACTCTGCTTGTAGCTCTATCAGTTTTTCTACTGGCTTTCTAATTCCAAAATTGGTATTGCCATGCATATTTATTTACACATTGTGATGTTTCTCATTTCAAAGCTCCTAGAATATCCATCATTTTGATTAAAATACTAAGTACTGTAAACTGGTGACTAGAAGTGAAAAATGAATCCTTACTGCAAGAGGTTCAGACATGACTGGGACACTTTGGTTGCATAGACAGCTGTCCTTGTTTGCTGTCTTATTCAAACATTTGCTCTCATATATCTTTTCTAACAATATGGTAATGGAAGATACACTTTGTTAGAAAGATCCCCATGAATACTTTTATCATTAATTTAGGTCCATTCTAAGCCATGTTTTTTTCTTCACATAATCACAATGCCCTTACAATTTTCAGCTAGCATTCCCAATACATTTAGACGGCTCCAGATGGGGAATCTGTATTAAGTAGACATCTGTTTTGTCTAATGTATTTACACATAGCACAGTATTACAGCTCTGATGCTTGTATAATATGGACATGAAAGGTAATTTGGGCAAGGCTTATAGCCCATAATCTAAATAATGTTCCTCTGTTGTTGTTCTTATACATATTTCAGCAAAGACATATCATGATGTATAATGCAGATTATTAGATATTTTTTTAACTTCCTAATTGACGGCTGGGGGATTGCAACTGGCTCAAAGTAACTCAATCAGTTTTTAAGTATAAGGGAAGACTAGCACTTGGGTCTCTTGGCTTCTAGTCTAGTACTTTAACCACTGCACAACACTGGGTCTTATACATGTGTGATACGTGTGCGTGTATATTGGTCCCAAACACCACACCAGCTCTCATGTGTCTGTGTACGTGTCTGTTTGTGTATTTGTTCAGCACATTTTCAGTACCAGGGCCAATGTTTTAAACTCGACATGTCCTTTTCTGTGAGATATTTTTATATTAGAAAGAAGGCTTACTTTTTAAAAAAAAAATGGGAAATGCATATGCTGCCACATAAAGTTCTAGGATTTAAGTAATACCACACATCATTTTAGCAATGTTCTTAAACAGTAAAAATGATGAACAATTGAAGTTCAGTGATCTATGTGGTAGTGTATCCACCTGCCCAGAAAGAAAGAAAGTGTGTGTGTTGGGGTGGTAGGCAGGCTAAAGCAAGTAGAAATGGCAGCCATGTTAATTCCTTATGTCCTCCCTCAAACCAGTAGTTTGCTTGTATGCATAATATATTCTCAGTGTAAGAAGTATCCCCATCAGGACTGGGTTTCTCTTGTCTGCACTTAGTATAGAAGGAAAAGCTATATGATGGAATTTATTGCTCTGGTGGAACATCTAAAGAAATATGCATAGAATCAGTGTTGCAACTAAATTTGGAACAGTCCAGCCAAACGTCTCTTTTATTCCTGGAAAGGTATATCCATTGAAAACTGGCAACAAAGATATCCACTTAATTGGTTTTTATTTTATCCCACCTGAGTCATACTTCGTTTTTGAGAGCTTTTGAACTTTATGAAAAGTTTATTATGAAACCTGATATATTGGAAGCCCTGCCAAACATCCTGGGATCATCATTTTCAGTGAACTGAAGTAAACTAAACAAAAGAGGCCTTCATGTGGCCCAAATGAGGCATGGAAGAAATTATGGTGTTTTGTTTTTTTTAATGTGGAAAGGTTCAGGAAGAAGCAGAAGAATTTATAGATCCATTATACAAGCATATAAGGACCTTTTATGACCTTACTTGTATTTCTTAAATTTTGTTGCGTCCTAGGTCAAGCAATTTACTGTTATTTGAAGGGAATCATTTCCTTTACAATCATGCAATAACTTATTGAAAATTGTCTTGATCCCCACTTCATGAGTGTTCAATCCCATTAACCTTGCCACTTCAAAATGTAAGATAAGTTGCTCAGGCCTTTCTGAGAATCATGCATCCTTAACAATCATGCGCCCAAATCAAATGCTTTTTAAACATAAGGTAAAAAGATAGACTACCCCTTGTAATGGAAAGGCGTATTTTAATCAGATTTGATTCATCTTGGATTGCTAATTGCTAACCATTTATTTTCATATCTACAAATTTCAGTTTCATAGGACTTGGAAGTATGGACAATTTAAAGAAAAACATTGCTCAAAATGATTTTGTGAAGATTAACATTGGAACTACTAAGAGTTTATGTGAAACAAGAAGAGAAAATGAATCCTTATAAAGTCTTTGAGAATTTGCTAGATATCTAATCCCATTCTGAAATCCAGAAAGAATTGGATGGCTGTAGGTCATTCAGATTGAAGACTCAGATCAGGCTTTAAAATTGCAGAACTCTAAAGAAGTATCTAAATGTGCTGATTTTGGTGTCTTTCCTCTAACTACAGCTGAACATTTATTGGATTTATACTTGACCAGCAATAGTTTAACATTAAATTAGTCTGGGAGTATTGAAATACCTCTGGAAAACTAGCATAAAAGACTAGTTCATAAGCATCAGATGTCATCTGTCTTTTGTCTTGCATGATTATGGAAACAGTTATGTTTTAAAACAGAAAAATATTTTGTGACACTTTAATAACCTAGAGCCCATGCAGGTTTACAGAATAATCTGAGCCCACATTTGTTTGTAAGCTCTTTCTTTCCTTAATCAAAATTAAATCTAAATTCTTTTAAAAGAGACAATGATCAGGTGGGTAAGCTTAACTTAACAAAATGTCACAATAAAATATAAAAGATAAATTTATTGAACCTGCCAGTATCAATTAAAATTAAAACCTGTCAAATAAATAAATAACAGCTAAGAAGCTAAATCAACCTACCACTTCTACACAGAGCAGATTAATTAAATCACTATATCCCAAACTCAGAGAAATAGGGCAGATGTTTCCTGGAGTACAAAAGAATATTAGCAAATGACAGATCACCCTTGAAAGTTATGCAGCAGTCAGTCTGCAACAAACAGAAGAAGGCTCATCTCCTGCCTTAAAAGCAATGAAGATGATGATTTCCACTGATGGCGGTTTCACACAGTAGCTTCAGGTCATGCTCTGAATAGATGCATCTCAATTTTGCAGGCCTTTCACCTTCAGCTCAAGCTGCTCTTCTCTATCTCCACAGTTCATCTATATAAATGTGCAGCCCAGAGGGAAAGCTGTGGACTATGCCTGAAAGCGGACCAGAAATTTGAGTGTGGCTGGTGCACTGGAGAAGGAAAGTGCACTTTACGTCAACATTGTCCCTCCCCTATTAGTGGATGGGGAAGGTGGCTCGACTGGTCAAGCAGGAATGTCAAATGCTCCAATCCACGCATCACTGAGGTAAGTACACATCACTCTCCTATTCAGTCCTGTTGTTTGCTTTCATTAACTTTTGTTTATTGAAATCCAAATGTCTGTGCATCTACAGTGGTCTTTATATATACTAATAAGTGCATATAAAACTAATAAGTGTATATAAAGATGTTATCTGAATATACCTGAATCAAGCCATTGTTCCATACTCTTCCTACAAAATGAAAATTAACAGGAGAGATACTTGGCAGTGCTGGGGCCTTCACACTGGAATAATCTTCCCCAAAAGGCTTGCTCTCCATCTTTTGTGCACAGAGCAAAGACTTTGATCACTCTGTGTTCAATTTAAAGAAGTTATATACTTTCTATGGATTTGTAACTGCTTTTTAAAGTTCTAAATACATTTTCATTGACTGTGTTTATATTTTTCCCATTTAATTACTGTATATGAGAATTATATTGAGGTCTGTGATATAATGCACAAAACAAATAATGTGCCATGTAATACATGCTATTCAATAAGAACTCCGAGCCAGGACAGTACCTCAAAGAACATTTTTATTAGGACATATTAAATTGGCCTCTTCCTGGTGGAAAACTGGCTCTAAATTGCCGCTGGTTTGTCACCCAACTAAAGTAAAACTTTTCACTGCCCCCCAGAGTCTCCAGTCACATGGACCAATCAGCATACATCCCAGTTGCTAGGTGACCTCAGTTTCCACCTTTTGAACACTTGTACCAATGTCCTTGATTTCCAGGGAAAAGAACTCTAGGCTACAACACTTCAGTTATCTCTACAGCCCCCTCCCCACCTTAACTCCCTACCTTAACTTAAAATTACTGTGATAATTTTGAAACAGTTAAAATCTTGACTTCTTGTTAAAACTTTGTCTTTTCAGCTAATTTCATTCCTAATTCCATTACTTTCATTTTTTTAATCTTTTTTTGGGGGGGGGATATCAGTCATGCCAAACATAGTATTTAATGGTCTGCCACAAATTCAAGTTTCTTTAGGATCAAGACATTTTAAAGAGTCATTTCACTTGTATGTCACTTCCTTCCAGTAGGGTTTAGGTAGTGTTTATAACTTCATTTTGTCATCACAAGAGTGTGTTAAGAGAAACTATAAAAGAGGAAGTTACCAATACAATAAACAGAAGCAGTATATTCCATCCCACAATTGGGTATATTAGGTTGCCCTGATAAGACCAGTCCCACTGGAGAAAAAACACTAATACAATAAATTTCATGGTTGGGTGGAAATTCTAACTTCCCCAGCCAAAATGGCTTTCAATTCCTATTTAAGATCAATTTTATTATGAATGCTGTTGCTAAACACATTGCACAGAAGAAACCTCAATTCACAACAGTTAATTTTGAATTAAATTCTAAGCACAACTGACTAGAAATACATTCTATTGAACTCAATATAACTTATTACTGAGTAGACACAAATAACATTGCATTATAAGATTCACATCCATATGATTAGGAACCTTCATCCAGATGTAACACATTATACTTATTACACTAAGGAGGAACAAATAAAGCAGCATGTGCTTTCCTATTAAATTAATTTGTAGCATCTTTGATGCACAACCAGTGTGCACTTTTACTGGCCTTGATAAACCAATTTCAGTTGTCAAACTCACTGATCAGTATGGGGGTGTCCTTTCTGCCCTTCGGCAGGCATACTAATTAAAACAGGGAAGTAATTAGCCTGTAATTGATTTCTCTGGATTGCATGCTATTATAGGGGCAATAGTCAGGAAAACTTAGTTCAGTCAACAGCTATCACTGGTGGAAACTGCTAGCAGTAGCTTTAAATAGCATGTTTAAGATAGCAATTGCTTTAAATAGCTTATTTAAGATGCCAGACTAAGAAACTGTGTAACCACTATGTCAAGGAGGTTAACTTTTCTTTGCTATTCTATTTTTAAAAAATCTGAATTGTCCCTTCATAAAGCAATTACATGTTTTTAGAATAGGAAGGGTGAGGGTTAAGTATGTTATTTCAACCTGATCCAATGATCCACATTGTGCCCTTTCTAATGATTTATATTAGGTCAAGATACCTGGAAGAGCAGGGCGGGGGAGAGAGAGAAAAAGAAAAAGAGAGGGGGGGAGGGAGGGAGAGGGCGGGGGAGAGGGAGAGAAAATAACAGAGAGAGAATAACAGAGACAGACAAAGATGGTATTAAAAAGAGATTAGACATCTTCATGGAAGATAGACAAGGGTACATATTTGCAACATTTCAGACAACTCATCAGGTGTTAAGAAACAGACAAAGAAAATGTTACAGGTGGCCCTTGATTTATGACCAGTTGCTAAACAACTCTTCCAAATGGACTTGGAAAAAGTTGTTTATGACCAATCCTTGAAGTTATGGTCATTGTACCATTACTACGGTCACATTATCCTATACCAGGCATTTGGCAACCAGTTCATATTTGCAACCATTTGCTACTTCCCATGGTCATGTGATTACATCTTGCAATGTTTTTGCTATTTTCCATCAAAAAATTGCCAAAAAATGTCTATTGGGTAATAGCAATAGTACTTAGTATTAGTACTTATATACTGCTTTATAATACGGTCTAAGCAGTTTACAGAGTCAGCATATTGCCGCAATAATCTGGGTCCTCATTTTACCAACCTTCAAAAGCTGAGTCAACCTTGGGCCGGTTAGGATTGAACTTCTCATAGTGGGCAGAGTTAGTCTGCAATACTGTATTCTAACCACTGCCTACCATTCAGCTGGATTTGGACTTATAGCTGCATGATATGCTTAACGATCACAGTAACTCACTTAAAGATTGTTGTAAAAATGGTTGTAAAATCAAGTCCAGTCAGGTGGTCAACCTCAAAACTGTATAATCAATATTCCAGGCTCATTTGTGGTTGTAAGTCAAGGACTACCTGTAACTCTTTGCCATCATCTAGTGTTTTAGCAATGTTTGCATCTCAGATACAGTATAACTTACAGAAGAGGACCATTGTCTTTGAATTTTTAGACTGTTCCCAGATGAATCTGCTTTGCCTAGAGTAAGAAAAAAAATGATAAACTTGAAGGACTAGTTTTTCTTATATTTCTTGCATGCAAAAGAAAAAAAAGAGATGGAATAGAAATGAAATAGTTCTCTAAATAAAGACTTAATGCTTATATGTACTTGACAGAGCATTGGTATAGGGTCTGTAGCAGTCTAAAAGTTACAGATATATTAATATACAAAGTAAACTCTTCATTAAAGCAAATTAAAGCAATGTAAGGGTTGAAGCAACTTTATGTTCTTGGGAAGATCATTCCAGAAGAGCTTATCTGGAATTTTTGCTACCTCTCAATTTATCTTACCTAATATGATTATTGGAAAAAATTAAAAATGAGAGTGAGGGTCATCTTGAATCCCTTAATTTAATGGCAAGATTAAAATACAATACTTTCTCTAACCCTGGTGGTGCAGGATGTTAGTAATTAGCCTAGCAGCCAGCAGTCTGTAATTAAGGCAAGTTCGAATCTTTCCAGGCTCAAGGTTGACTCAACCTTCCATCCTTACGAGGTAGGTAAATTAAGGACCCAGATTGTTAGGGGCAATAAGCTGACTTTGTAAAATGCTGCTTGGGGTGGGGGGCGAAAGCCCCAATAAGCTGGCATATACTAAAGAATGAAGGCTATTGCTAAGCACATTGACTTGTGCTTAAAAATTGTAAGCCGCCCCGAGTCTCCGGAGAAGGGCAGCATATAAATTGGATTAAAAAACAACAACAGGAACTTCAGATATATTGTGGATTTGAAATTATCCCAGTAGTTGATCTGGCTGTAAATTCTGGAAAATGTTATCCTGTGATATCTGTTGTTCTTACACGTAAATTATGTGATCAGAAAGCTGTGTTGGTTTAATTGCATTTCATATCACAGCCAACATCACCTCGGTCCAAAAACCAATAATCCTTTTCCATAGCAAGCATGGACCCAAGCATAAATTTCAGCTACTGAAAACAGTAACCGATTTATAATAGCCTATTTTTTCCATAGTCATTTCCAAATTACCATGCACAGGTGAGCTTTAAGGTATATTCACTAATTCTGGCAATGATGTTCACTGTGCTTTCAGTACCTTGTTAACTACAGAATGAGCTCTATTTCAATAAATCACATACACTCAGGTGGCTTGCAGCCTAGCACTGAATATTTCATTCTCATTTATAGCCACTGGAAACCTAGTAATACATCTTTCTTTCAGCTTGATTCTCTGTGACAGTTGGATCCACCCACTCTGCCAGTCTAATGGTCTCAATAGAGTTTACTTTCATCCCAAGGGGGTTGCTTCCATTTTTTAAACTTTTAATCAAAACCCAAATCCTTCCATAAATAAATAAAATTGCCTTTGCGGCATTTTAAGTTTGTTCTTCTCACAGAAATCTAAGTGTTAATATGTATAGAATTGAAAGTGGGAGTTGCAAATCACCAGAAGCAAAATGGCTCATGAATACTCTTCTCTGACTAAAAAAAACCCTCTTTAAAATATATATCTATATACTACAAAAGCTCTGTTTTTAAATAACTTTTAAATGAATTCATTATGAACAATGCATCACAGAACAACAGATACTTTGAATCAAAATACTTCAAATAGGCTAATTTACAGAATGAAATTTTGGAAAGTTATGGCTTCTCCAGGCTACTGCTTTGATCAGACTGCTGCAGTCATGCAATCCTCTTTTTCAATGTTCCATGATAGTTTCCCAGTCACTCTTGCAATCTCTCATTCCTTTCCCCATCCATTCCCCCTATTATTAATTTCTTTTTGAAAGACAAGCTACAATATACCATGAGTTTTTCCCTCCAACCTGGATGAAAAATGTTCTGAGTAAATTTATGGGTAAACATGAATAGCTTTAATTTTTTTGAAAACAGCAAAAGGGGAACTACAATGTTGATTTTGGAGAGTTAAGGAGCTAGATGGATTTCAAAGAATATTTCCTATGGGGTACTTAAAATTTATGAAACAGTATATGGAGTCTTCGAAACTAATTGTACGAAATCCTCCTATAGGAAAGTTCTGTTGATTAAAAAATAGACAGGTGATAAGAAAGAACTTGAAAGAGAGAATAAAATATTAATCTTAAAGCAGAACAAACCTATTAACACAGTGAAGCAACACAGTTTGACTATAGAAATAATTAAGGTTATTTGGGAACAACTTGCTCAGAAGTTACTTAGAAGGTTTTGTTAAATTCAAAAGGAGAGCAGCTTTTGCTTGCTCACCAATTGTCTGGACTGAATGCAGAGTGAACTTTACTCTGCTAGCCACTTAAAAAAATAAGAGACCTTTCAACTATTCTTGGAGGTCAATGGTTCATAGGAATGAAGACATAGAGTTCAAGGCTCGAGGTCCAGAAGAGAAGATCTTTAGTTACAGGCTATTTACATTTGTGCAAGAAAATAGAGGATCAAGATGGAGGTAGTCAGTATACAGGAAGAGAGCATATGAAGAACAAGGTGAGGAGGAAAGGAATGGAATGGGAAGCATATGAGCCTCTCATATATATATAGGCTAGGCTTAGCCATTGATGGAAAACTGCACTTAGTTACATTTAGGTGCGAAACTCCAGCTAGCAAAAGACAACATGGTGCCAGCTAAGTGAGTGTGGTGTGACTCCTCTAGGCAGCCATTTTGAACACATTAATCTTACATTTTTTGTAATCAGATAATGAAAAATCTTAACAGGCTTGGTGATACTCTAGCAGAGAACATAGAAGAACATCATATTTTCTCTATATATATAAAACAGAGTATGTAGGGTGAGTGGGTGGACTGGGTAACATTTTCTATAGAAATTAAAATGGCTGGGCCAATCTGGCCCAAACTTGCCATGGAGGGATTTTGCCCTCCTATGGCAAGCACTGGGGCCCCCCAGAAACGCTGTTCCCCTAAAAAGGAGGGCAAAGTACTGATTCCCCAAGACTTTCAGTGTGGTGGCCCTACTGCGCATGTGCAGTACGAGCCAGGAGCCGGCTTCTGCATGGAAACTGGCTCCACACCACCTCCCCTCTCACCATCTGTGCTTCGGGACTGGGGGGAAATCTCCCCCCTACTCCCGAAACAGTGGCAGTGGTGGCAGGAGCTGGCTTCCACATGAAAAATGGCTCCTGCCGCCACCGCAGCTTTGGGACTGGAGGGAAACTCCCCCCCCCACTCCTAAAACAGCAGCAGCAGCAGGAGCAGATTCCATGTGGAACCCGGCTCCTACCGCCGCTGCTTCAGGAGTGGGAGTAGGGTTTTCCCCTCCATCCCAAAGCTGCTGTGGCAGTGGCAGGAGCCATCTTTCAT
>JANHFR010007135.1:15133-27563 GCA_032468015.1 Mimophis mahfalensis | reverse complement strand
GAGCCTGGTGAGATTAGAACTTGCACTAATTGCAAGCAGCCAGCAGCTGAGAGGAGGCTCTCAGCTTGGTGAGCTACTAAGGCTCTGGTATCTTGCTCCTTCAAAGTTTTAACTGGTAGATCCTTTACTATTAATCCTAAAAGCAGAAGCAAAGGTCATTAGTTTGGGCTTCTTGATATTGAGTCCCCTTTTTCCCACTTGGGTCTTTGACATTTTACACTAGAGGTTGCATATCCTTTGCATTTTTGTCTATCAGAGTACTGTTATCAACATAGTGCAAGTTACTGATGCTTCTTTCTCCAGTTTTAAAATCAGCTTCTTCCAATCCAGCTTTCCTTAATATATATTTGGCATATGTATTGAATAAATAAAAAGCAAATATGCAGCATTGTCGCAGTCCTTTGCCTTCTTGGAACCAATCTATTTCACCATGTACTGTTCATATTGTGGCTTCCTGACCTGTACATTCTAATTTTTCTGAACACTTTCCATGGCTTGATGTGATGGATACAATCAAAAGTCTTTCTTTAATTACTGAAACACATATTAACTTTTAAAAAATATTATTTACCCTTCTCAATTGTTCAGCATGCATGTGCAATAATGTGTCATATTCTGCAACCATTTCTAAAACCAACTTGAACATTAAGCATCATTTTTTCCACACAGGGATTATAGCATTGAATGATCATAAGCATTATTTTGCTAGCATGTGAAATTAAGGAAGTTGTACAATAGTTTACACACACTGTTAAGTCTCCCTGTTTTTCCATTGTAATGTAATTTGATCAATCTTTTCCAATCTATTGGCCACTGTATCATTCTTCATATTTGCTGACATAGGTTGCTTAGAACCTTTACTGATTTTTCTTCTGTTGTTTGCCATATTTTGGTGCCTTTTAAAGACTTAACTGGATAACAGAGTTAGGAGGCACCCTGGAGGTCTTCTCGTCCAATCCCCTATTCAAGCAGGAAACCTTATACCATTTCAGACAGATGGTTGTCCAATCTCTTCTTAAAATCCTCAGTTGTCAGAGCACCATAGCTTCTGGAGGCAAGTTGTTCTACTGATTAATTGTCGGTGAGATTCAAGGTGCTGGTACTCACCTATAAAGCCCTACATGACTTAGGTCCGGAGTATTTGCAGGATCGCCTGCTGCCAGGAATGACCTCCCATCGCCCTGTGCGCTTCCACAGAGAGAGCCTCCTCAGGATGCTGTCAGCCAGAGAATGTCAGTTGGCAGCCCCCAGGGGGAGGGCCTTCTCTGCGGGGGCACCTGTCCTTTGGAATCAACAGCCCTTGGAGCTCCAGGTGGCCCCAGATCTCTGATCCTTCTCTTGTGACCTCAAAACATGGCTCTTTCAACTGGCCAAGCTGGGCTGATGGGGGTGGGGTGTTTTAATTATTGTACATTTGGTCTTAATTGGTTATTTATGGGAGCATAGGTTTAATAATTTTTTAAATTTTGTATTCTGTGTTTTTATCATTGTGAGTCACCCTGAGTCCTTCGGGAGATAGGGTGGCATACAAGTCCCATAAATAAAATAAATAAATAAAATAATTGTTCTAACTGTCAGAAGATTTCTCTTCAGTTCTGGTTGGTTCTTGTCCTGACCTGCACACACATGCACACACCATGGGTCTTAGAAGTCTTTATTAAGGTTTCCTAGTCCCAAATAGTCTTCCCCAGAAATTCCTCGTGCCCATACCAGAGCCACCCCAGTGGTTCAATAGGCAAATTGGTTTCCTAACCAATTTTACCATAAACCAGTTTCCTCTTTGTCATTACTATTTCCAGTCACATCTCTTGTCACAAACAGCACATCATGCTTACATGTTCTGTCAGTTTAAAATTGAACATGATTATAAAATGTATCAATGTCTTCTCCTTCTGCATCAGTGCTTAGAACAATGATTGTCATATTAAAACATTGTCATGAAATTTCATCAATGTTATTCAATCACTGATTACATTACAGTCAAGTGCTGTTTTTGCTATACACTTCCAAAAATAAAAGTAATGTTGTTCTTTCTTTGTTTTTCATGCACTGAGTATGATTTTCAGTATGATATTCTCACTGAAAGTGTCCAATTTCAGTCGATCTCAGTTCTCTGGTGTCAAATTTTTAGTTGTTTCATTTTATCTTTCACTGTGTTGAAATTTTCCTGTGTTCATGCTAATACATTCCATGTTTCCATTCTTTCAAGCTTCAGATTTTACTTTTCTGTGTGGAAACATTAGCAACTAGATGTCCTAAATTTAGCCACACCATGAACATAATTGTGTACATATGTCAGCCTGGACTCCTGGTGATTTATTGAAAAAGTCTCTTGCTTGGAAAGATTTCAGAAGTAGCTTATCATTGCCTCCTTCTTAGGGCTGAGAGTGGCTGGTCCAAGGTCACACACCTAGTTTCATGCCTAAAGTGGGAATATAACTTACGGTCTTTCAGTTTCTAACTGATACCTTAACCACTGCAATAAGCCAGATTGTCAAACACCATTGGTACACTTATATATCCTCAGTTCTTCCACAGTAGCATGTCAATAGCCCACCATCTGTTACTATAATGTTAATTGTTTTATGTGCACTATCAATATGGGTTTTCTTTGTAAAAATGCAGGAATGCTTAGACTGTCTTCTCTCATGCAATATGAATTGATGCCTTTACTATTGTCACCAAACAACTATCTTCCTATACTGCTATTGTCCAGTATATATGCCTGCTTGGGCAGCTGAAATGACCTTCACACCTTGGGTGATCTTGTGTATACTCCCATTCTTCACTCAACCCTCCCAGACACTAAAACCATAGCCCTGCCAAAATGAGGCAGCAGAACATGGCTTGGGGTATGGAGAAGGGGAGGAAAGCAGTTCCCATTTTCATTAAGTACCTACTAGAGGCCAGAGACAGCTTAAATCGTATTTCAGTTTGGTTTACAGCAGTGGTGGGATTCAAAAAATCCCACCACCGGTTTGCTAAATTCTAAGTGCGCAGGGTGCATGCCTGCACGTGCACACCCAGCTTCTGCACATGCATGCACATGCATGTGCACACACACACACACACACAGCTTCTGGAGCCCAGGGAACCCATTGTTCTTGTCTATTTCTGCTCTTTGAAGCAGTGTGGAAGCTTTTCTCTGGAAAAAAGCTTCCACGTCACTGCTCCAAAGAACAGAAATAGATGGGAACAGTGGTTTCCCCAGGCTCCAAAAGCAGCATGCCTGCCCCCGCCCCCACCCTTCCCTTTTTTAAAACTCTGCTGATTTGCACAGCAGAACTAGCAGCCGCGTGAATCAGCAGAGCTCCACTTTTGAAGCCGAGGGAACGCGCTGTTCCCATCTATTTCTGGGAGAACAGCGCATTCCCTTGGCTTCAGAAACTGTGCACCTGCATGCACACTGCACAAGGAAGGCGGTGCGCAGCTTCTGATGCTGAGGGAAAGCTCTGTTCCCCCAGGAATAGATGGGAACAGTGCATTCTCTCAGCTTCAAAAGCAGAGCTCTGCTGATTCACGTGGCTGCTAGCTCTGCTGTACAAATCAGCAGAGCTTTAATAAAGGGAGGGGTGAGGGCAGGGGCAGGTGGGTGCAGCCAGACAGGGGTGGTTTTTGCCAGTTCAGCAAACCACCCCTAATCATTGCTACTGGTTCGGCCGAACCAGGCCGAACCAGTAGGATACCACCTCTGGATTACAGCTTCAAGCTTTATTATAAAAATAAATGGAGAAGGAAACAATGGTAATTTCATTTAAAAGTCTACTTCAAACTAACAGATCTTTTAAAAGTCTCAGATTACACTTTCATAGGTTAAATTATTTTGAAAAAGCATAAATACAGTATTATTTGGGGAGGGGAGATTTCAACTATCCAAATATAATCAACTTCTGAAAACTCCTTAATTTAAAATACATGAATAAAAATCAACCATAATTCCTGGAAGCTTGGCATTCAGACAAATCAGCCATCAATAGACACACAAGATAAATTACATTTATATACCATTCAAAAGGGACAGTAATCTCAGAAGAAAACAAAAAGACCATAGCACATCCTCTTCAGCAGCCAACAGTCAGATAAGCAGGGATTAACACCAGGCAAAAAAAGAGAGACCCTAATCAAGAAATTACCAAGAAGGCAAACAATCAAGCAGACAAACAAATAGCCTAATCAGGAAACTGCCAAAAACAGTCAAGCAGACAACAAATACCCTAATCAAGGTACTACCAAGGAGAAAAGTCACGTGTCTCAACACTGGTGGGGCAAGCTATTGTATGTAAGCCCTTTATTCACTAACATTGATGTTTCCTAGTTGAGTAAGCAACTGCAAAAAAGCAAAGGACTCCACATAGCAACTTTTATTAAACTTCAGTAGTATAGTTTGCTTGTTTGTTTAGGGTCCTGATCTCTATTCACAGTTAAGGCAGCTGCCTGGATTTCAGATCTGATGCACTTTTATGTAAGGAGCTCTATACAAATAGGATCTTTCAAATGTTGCTACTTTCAACGATTATGACTGAAGTTCTCCAGCTGTAATTAATTGAATACATCTGTTCTAACCCAGCAGCAACATTTTGACACAGTTCCTTCAGAACTGTTCAATTAGTGGCAGTTAAATCTAGGTCAGATTGGATATCTGGTTTGGATATTTTCCAGGTCAAGACATTTAGAAAATAAAAAGGCAACACAGCCTTTGACACTGTAGTCAGGTTTTGTTATCTCCAGTTTGGTAAAAGAAAGAAAGAAAGAAAGAAAAAACCTTGAACAGCTTCTCAAAGAAAAGAAAAAGAAAAAGGGAAGCTGTGGGTTTACTGAGATAGGGCAAAATATCTCAATTTGTCATGCAATTGCTTCAGCTAAAGCATTTTTAAGAAATAAGCATACTGTTGTAAGGGAAATAACTGTCAAGGATCATGAACCATTGCATATAGGTGATCTGTAAACATTAACAGTGGAAAACCTTAGAGTGCATAGCATAATATAATGCAATTTGATTTTCATATTATGTCTTTTGTAGACACATGAAACTTTGCAGAGAAAAATGATACAAGACACACTACAGAGTGTGAGCTGTTACAGAAAGCAGACTCTAATCGACACTACATGATGAATAGATTAAAGCTTTTAGTCCCCAGGCTGAATGCACAAAAGAAAATGGGAACTGAGGCAAAGACAGGAGAATGAAATAAGTGTTTTTAGAACACAACTAAGTCTAAATGAAATGGAAAGTGTATGATTAATAGTCTCTTTAAATGGGAATTCATATTAAGTAATATGGCTTTCAAATTCTAAAATAAATGGAATGAGAAATAAAGTGAAAAAAAGTTAAGACACATTAGAGAGGAAGAAATAGAGCAAAGAAACTGACTTATATTTTAAGGTACTTAGAAAACTTTGGAAAAAAATATTACCGGTTATCAGTTGTGGTAACAGAAAGTGAACTCACAATTAAGGGTGTAATTTAGTCACAGGGAATAGAGGTTTAGGCTGGGCTGTGTTCATAGCTAATCTAAGATATTTGCCTCCCTGTGGCAGCGAACACATCATTCCTTTTAAATTTCAGATGTGTGATGGCTACATCTGGAATTAGAAGACGTGAGGATTTTCATAAAATGGGAATGATGAGGAAGGGATTTGTTTTCAGAAAATAACTGTCATGATAGGTGTAGCCAGCCACAAAACACACATTTGGTGGAAGATAAACTAATGTTTTTGCCAGCCAGCAGCATCTGTAGGAACCTGCTGCTTGAGCAGATTGACAAAAGGAGTGTCATCAGCTATTCAAGCACACATTAAGATTGTGACTGAGTTTACATGCTGAAACTTTTTGAAAACATGATGAATTGCAGTGTTGTTTATTCCAGACCATAATGTTCTGATGAGTTTAGTCAATACATTGTTATGATTGTTCTAGAATCTAGTGGCCAATTTTAAATAAAGCATTTGCCCAAGTTATATTACAAGCCCACACTGGAATCAGAAATTATGGGCACATAAATAGTGCCCTCATGTTATCAACTTCATAAATACTGGGAGATGGTTGTAAAGGTACCCTCTTAAAGATTTAGGAATTAAAATGGCTATGTTAGAGATATACTATAAATAGGTAGCTTTTAGTTCTTAAAAAAGACATTTAAGGAGGTGTGACTGCCTTGCTCCCTAATAAAATGTGATATTTAACATTCAGAGCTTGTCCAAAGTGGAACTTAATAAAGTTCTCCAGAGTAACTGTCAAGCCATTTAAGGTTACTGGCTTTTATAAAAGTCTATAAAAAGGAAGCCTAATATCTCAGCAGAAGTTTCTGCCACCAGCTGCAGCCTCCCACAAGTTTTCTTACGTTCCACCATACTAGGCATAGCAGCTGCCTCCACAATTCTTGGTTGACTGGCATGATTCAGAAGCTGAAGAAACAGAATGCATATGCTGGATTTAATATCATTGTTTCTAGACTTGAGAGTGGGATAGAATTTAGTTCATAGTAGAAAGGACAGAAGAAAATGTTGCATGATAAAATGCAGTTTGACATCTAGTGGTTGCTTAAAAGAGAGTTGAGTTTGCTGGTGATGCCTTTAAACAATGTGTTATGCAAACTCACACATCTGGTTTTAAGGCACCTGTTCAGGAAAGAAGTTGATGCAGTTGCTGAGAAATTACCCTCAAATCTATGTTTGAATAATGGTTTATTACATTGAGATCAAAGTAGATTAAATGAAATGAAGTGTATATGAAGTTTATATATATGAAGTGTATATACACACATGAACAATTTTAGCCTGAAGATGGCAAATGAGATTGTGCCGAAACGTTGCTACAACTTTAAAAGCACAGCTATGAAGACGTGGGAAAATACCCGAACAAAGCATAATGTCATATACATAAATACCTGCAAAAACATAAGAAAACAAATATGTTTGTTTGGGTATTTGTTCGGGTATTTTCCCACGTCTTCATAATTGTGCTTTTAAAGTTGTAGCAACGTTTCAGCAAACTCTCATCTGCCATCATCAGGTTTATCCTTCTGATGTGTGTCTGGCTTTAGCAGTCGTGATATATATGGTATATTAATTAATTAAATGAGGTAGTTGATTAACTTGACATTTCTTCTTTATTTCAACAGATAAAAGATAAACATGAAAATGCATCAAGAAAAGTTAGAAAAAAAGTAAAATGGGCAAAACCAATGCATTTAGAAAACAAAAATATATATACACTATATAAAGTAACTTCTGATATTCTCTGCAGAAACTACAAAGAGCAACTATTATTGAGATTACATTACAGAAATCCTTTCTGTCTCGTCTTCAAACAGCAGATCCACAAATCACCATTTCCATTTTCAGCAAAAAGCACATAAAAGTTTTCCAGACTTCTATAAAAGCATTCCTTGTTTCGTTCCCGACCAAATAAGTCAGTTTTGCCATTTTTGCTAAATTTGCCAGTTTTACACTCCATTCCATTGGGCTTTTTTATTGTTTCTCCATTATTATGCATATATTCATCTTGTTAAAGTTACCATAAATGAAATCAATCTTTTCCCATTGATTGTCATAAGTCCCAGTAAGATTAGGTCCAGTTTCATCTTAATATTAATCTTTAAAATTATTTGCATCATCATATAAACATGTATCCATTTTTTTTCATAAGTCTACCATGCTTGGTTAAATGTCCCTCCATGCTTTTCATATTTTAAAAATATAGGTAAGCCAAAATTACACTTATACACTCTATATAATTTGCCTGCTGTCATGAATCAATGATACAGCATTTTATTTTGAAAAAAACCTGTCTTAATACACAATGTAAATTTGAATCTATTTACCCATATTCCTTGATAATGATCGTCTTTTATGTTATAAAAAAATTCTTAGCCCATTTTATTATGCAATCTTCAGTTTTTCTTCTTAGATTTCAAATCTCAGCAAAGGTTTCTTTTTGCAGTTGTGTGTTCATCATTTGTATGTAATTCAGTTTCACATTTCACCATAAATTGTTCAATTCCAGTAACCTTTTTATTCATATTTTTTACTCAATTATATGAAAACCATTTTTTTTAAAAAAAATCCCATTTATATCCCACCCTTCTCCGAAGACTCAGGGCAGCTTACAATGTGTTTTTAGCAGCAGCCCTCATTCCATGCATATGCCTGCTCATTAGGGCTCTCGCCCCCCACAAGCGGCATTTATATTTTTTCTCTCAATGGTATATCAAAACCATTGACAACTGTATCCTTGTACAGTCAAATATCCTCCCCCTTTCACTTCAAGTTCTCCATTTGCTTGCATTAACCACTTCTTTTTACCTACTGTTTCTTTTCTATTAAATGCTTCTTGTGGTGACACCAATAAAAGTACTTTTGAGGACAGTCTGGGCTTGTATTTAGTCCATATTCTTGATACAATACTTCTTGCCTAAGGATTTTTAAAATGTACATGAACTTTAATTTTATGGTAGCATAAAAAGCTGTGACAATTGTATCTCAGGTTATATAGTTCTAATTCGAATACTTCTTTAATTTCTCAGCAATACCCATTTTTTCATCCAAACCAAACAGCAGACTGCAGTTATCCTGATATTTCTATCTTAACTATTATTGAATATGGTCATATGGTAAGCCTTTACCTGCTCATCAACTCTGATTCTTTCTGTTGGAATTTAGATTCTAAAAACTATTTAGAGTAGGAAACAATATTATGTTATAAACATTACTACTGTTTAGAAGCCTAAATGAAAAAGGTAAAGATGTTCCGTTGCTTCTTACATGATTTTTTAATAGTGCTGCTACAGTGGTGAGGTTACACTATGCTAGGTGTGATAAAATAAGTACATGTCTTCTCTCATAAGCCTGTAGAAGGGAGTAAACACACATATATCTCTAAGAATAGCCTCTTCTTCTCAGTAATAATTTGAGTACATAACGCATACAAATAGATCCATTAAAATGAGTATTGTAAGATAAAGCAAATGCACTATATTCAGTATGAATGAAAATCACATATTGGGTATTTGTGGAATCCTGCAGCGCAGCAGATAGAGTATAAGAATCAGAAGTATTAATGAGCACCTATAATGAAGTAGATGAATCTTTTTGGTATTATTTCACACCCCACTACAAAGGGAAGAAATGAAAGGAAATGAAAGAGATGAGTATGTAAGGAAGACAGAATGTATCAATGTATAGTATGTCCAAGATAATGCAGTAAGAAATAAGACATCTAGTTACTGCAACATGGATCCAAATTCATGTTCTACTGAAAAGGTAGTACTTGGAAAGATTATCTTCAATCTTACCTTTAATGTATTTATGAGTAACTCAAGGCAGTGAACATATTTAATGCTCCTTCCTCCTATTTTCCCCAGAACAAGAAGCTTGCGAGGTGGGTTTGGGTGAGAAAGGGTATCTGATCCAAAATCACTCAAGCAGGTTTTATGCCTAAAACAGGTTTAGAACTCATTGTCTTCTGCTTTCTAGTCTAGTGCCTTAACTACTAGGTTAAGGCATGATTCTCTTTACTTTTCTAAAGCATTGTTTTAAATACAGTGTGCTAAAGTGTGAGATTCACAGTTTTCCTTTCTCAATAAATAACTTTATCACCTCAGAAAATGTGGAAGAAAATTTAAATACAGAACTATATTATAATGTTTAAGGTAGTATTTTAAAAAAGAGATTGAAATTTAGAAAGTGATAAAGAATTGAAGGTATTTGCATCAGTCTCAAACATTGGTAGTCTGATATGACAATTCAGGTGTAGGTCTATTAGATGTAGTGTTTTCATTATTGTGAATTATAATTAAATGTACATGAAACTCATTTCTCATTAGAATTCTTCCAGTGATGACAGTTATTTTTATTTTTATAGGGGAAAAAAAGGAAAGAGAAGCCAAGATGGTCCATTTGAAATGTTTCTAGATCTAGAATTAAGAACTCCTTTTAAAGAAGTTAAACTGTTACTACTTTTTCAGGATTATGTACTATCTATATCTTAATAATGGTTTTCGGTACATCTTCAGTTTGTTTCTAATAGACAAAGAAGTAATAAAATCCTGCTAGATTCTTCTTTGTTTTTGTTTCTCAAGATAAATGTATTATTTTCACTTAGACATGATAATGGTTTTAGAGTATTACTGGATTTTTTATTTTCAGAAAATACAAAAATGCTCTGTCCAGAAGCTACTAATATTCTACTCTAGTTTCTCCTACAGTCCCTCTTATAATTGAGCCAACTTTAGTAGAAATCAAGTATAGAGAAGGTAAACAGAAGAAAAGCACTGTGTAAAAGAAATAAAGGAAAGATAATAGAAACTCACTAACAAAACAGAGCCTATGTGACTATTAAGAGAAACGCAATCATCTATATTCATCCTTTCAATAAGATTTGTTCAGACAAAACTTATCAACTAAGAAAATATTGTGATAAAGCTACTAAATGGTGAATCAGCACTGAATAAATTCATCCTTAACTTTAATGGGGGTTTCACCAAGGTTCTCTATTATATTGATTCTTCAACCAAAGCAAAGCAAAAACCAAAAATTTTATAAAGCAAAATTAATGAAGGTTGTTGTCCCAATATTTTGCTATAACAAATTAACAGGCAACAACAGTAATCATTTTCTTTTGTTCATTAATTTATATATGTAGGGGCAATAAGCAAACAGCAGAACCATTATGAATTATTGTTGAGTAATTGTCTTAATTAAAATTACATTTACGTAGTTCTTCATAATTTTTTTCTCCTCCCTTCCCCAAAAAACTAAAGGTAAGTTAATGTCTCTATCATGGTTTGTTGTCTTTTAAAAGCAGTACACTGGTTTATTGTTGTTACTAACTGGGCATTTCCACCAATGAAATATATATCAATTACAGTCCGCTAATATGTACAATCTAGAAAGATAACAATTTTGTAGCATAATTTGTCAAAATGAAATACCGCACAATGACTATGGCCAGTTCTTAATTACTTATTAAAATTGATTTAAATTTTCTGCCATCAAGTGTTCCAGTTTCAAAAATATCTTTCCAGAACTGTTTCAGATTTTCAAGACAATCTGTCATGCTATGTATCAGTATTGCAGGATACTGAAGTGATTTCCCTATTTTAAATGAAATATTTGAATACCATGCCTCAAATGTTGTCTTTCTTCATAACTAATGAGACAAGACCAAATTCATTAATAAAGGAATTGTTGAATTTTATTCCTTTGCAATCAAATGGGAACTTTCACCTAATATATATTTAACATTAATAGTAGTAATAGGATTCTAATTCTACAGTTGTAATTGTACAAAATCCCATTTTTGTATTTAACAAACTTATTTTCATATCTTACAAACACTGGTTGACAAATATGGATTTGAGAGTACTATTATTACAACTGGAGTACTTAGGTTAGCTTCCTTTGTACCTCTCGACATGTTAATTCCTAGTGATATGAAATGTCTTTGCTGAAAGGCATTGCAATCATGTTTCAGATGCAATATACCTAACCCTTCTTCATTCTTTGTTTATATATATGGTCTGCTTAATCCTAGAAGTTTATACTTTTTGATTACTGTATTAAAATATTTTGCATTTTACATGAGACCATAGCTGTCAAGTTTCCCGTTTTGGCCAGGAAATTCCCATTATTTTTTCATCTTTCCCCACCCATCCCATATTTTTCATAAATTTTCTGTATTTGGTGATCACCTGCCATGTGAGCTCTGAGCTCTCCTGACACCCCCCACTCTTCCCTCCCTGTGTGCGTGCATGCACACGCACGCATGCACTATCCCCTGAGCCAGAAACGTCCCTTCAGTGATTGCATTAGAACTGACCTCTTTCCTCTGCCTCTCCCACCTCCCTCCCCAACACACAATCCCAGTGGGTGCACGCGCACACACACGCACACACACAGACACCCACAGAGAGACACAGATACACACACACATACACACACACACACACACCACAGAACCCCAACCCACCATCTGCTGACCTTCTCTTGGGCTCTCCCATCCAAAGTTTCAGGGGACAGGCAAGCATTGAGGCGGAAAGTGAACGGGAATTGAGGCAAGAGGCAAAGGATGTCAAAAGGTCTGCAACTCCCTCAGAAGAGTCCAGCCTGCTCTCCGCTTCAATCTGCACTTTGCATTTTTCTGTGATTCCAGAAGGCGGAGGGGAGTGAGGAAGCCCATTCCACCCCACTCTCTGGAATCACAGAAAAATGCAAAGTGATTGAAGTGGAGAGATGGAAGGAAAGTCCCATTTAATCTCTCCACTTCTGCATGTTGCATTTTTCTGTGATTCCAGAGCGTGGGGTTGGGGGTGAAATGGGCTGCCTCTCCCCCTCCACCCTCTGGAATCACAGAAAAATGCAACATGCAGAAGCGGAGAGATTGAATGGGACCTTTCCTTCAATCTCCCCGCTTCAATCACTTTGCGTTGTT
>JANHFR010007135.1:0-15033 GCA_032468015.1 Mimophis mahfalensis | reverse complement strand
CCTTCAATCTCCCCGCTTCAATCACTTTGCGTTTTTCTGTGATTCCAGCGTGCGTGCCTGCACAAGGGTGGAGCATGTATGCATAGTTGTGTGCGCAGGGAGAGTCGTGCACACATGCACGGGGGGGGGGGCAGGGCACGGAAATTTCCCTTATTTTTTAAACAGAAACTCAACAGGTATGCCTGAGACTTCTGTTCATTCAATAAAACCACTGAAGCTAACAATAGTTTGGCTTAAACCTTTCCTTCTGCTTTTGGTATCCTTTCCTTATTGCTTAACCTGCTGTTTAATGAAAGTTCTGGAGAGGTCAAAAGCTTGCTTTCTCATTTTGTCTTATCCCAGTAACAGTATTGCCAGAGTTGGTGTTTTAAAGTCACAGACCATTAAATTATTTCTGCTCCTGCAATGTTCAGAGAGCATATTCAGATGTGCTGATGTTTGAATTATTGTACTTGGAAATACTGCACATTTCTTGGGCAACTCACACTTTATTGCATATTAAGTGCCATTTAATGCTTCATTTCCAAGCATCCTTGCATATTGCTTCATTAAACACATCTTCCCATCGTGATCCTCTCTATTTAGGTGAACACTTCTCAATGTTCTGCATATTAGATATATTTTAGTTATGTGTATGTATTGTATTGTTAATAAACTGGATACTATACAACCTACTGGAATTCTCATGTATGGCTATATATGTCATGATGAGATTCTACCCTTAAAAGCAAGCACTAAGCATATGACTAAGCTGAATATATTGTTTCATCAAAGCACTTAGACCAGAACCATACAGCAAAAATGTGTTATCTTAGCCTTAGCTACCTCTAGACGCATTCATTATTCAAGCTATTCATTATGACTTCATAAATGCTCCCACATTACATTTCTGAGAAAAGGGATTTTGAACTACTATACTAATCAGGGGAATGAGGTGTGGAGAATTGGAAGCGTGATTTCTCTTGGATGTGTTTTTTTTTACACATAAAAAGAAATGCATATAGATACATACAATTAATTCAGAAGATTTTGATGACTAAAGTGACCGACTCACAGGCCTGAACCACAAGTATGCTACTCCTGTGGCACATTCCAATCTCCTGGATTTCACCCCAGGCCCAGGGTGGCAGGCTTTCTAGGGCCCAGGCTAAGCCCCATTACTGTTGTAATTGCTAAAGAGAAGGCCATTCTGTGTATCATTGAGACTTGGCTGGGATAGGAGGGTGGAGTGCTGCTCTCTGAGATTTGCCTAGCTAGTTGGCACCAGCTGAGACCCCAAAATGGGGGTGGGGGGATGGGGTGGTAGTGATTATACGAGAGACTAGAGAGGTATCCAGGAGACATAATATTCACACTAGCGGATATGCTGCTTCTTAATTTGGCACCAATGGGGCTCTGTTGGGACTGTTGCTATTGTACCAGCCTCCTATACTATGTAGTGATCACGCTGTCTGAGCTTCTCAACTCCATGGCTGATCTGGCAGTGGAGTTTCCAGTCTTATTATTCTGGATACTTCCTTGGTGTGGGGTTGGAGTTAGCTCCAGAGTTTGTTACTATGTCAACTATGGGGCTGTCCTGAATTATCCTCATAGTGGCAATAATACACCAAAGAGTCTACATTATCTGCAATGAAGGAATGACTGGTGAAGTGATGAAGCTTGCAAACATGACATAATTAACTTTCTTGATCAGAGAAAAGATAATATCTACATTTATAGCTGACTAGAAAGTCCTTTTAGAATTTTTGCATAAAACAGAAAAAAATGCTCTTTTATGACATGATTTTGATTATTAGAAAAAATTGATAATAGAAAAGTTGGAGCTTTTTCATAATCATAGAATAGGAAATAATTTTGCAGTCATATTTATATTTTCAGCAGAAGAAATTGGAAGCTGATTCTTCCTACTTTTCATTCTCATTGCACTTTAGTGTTTTCTTCTGTTTCTTTGTTTTCTCTTTCGTATTTTCTCTATTTTGTTACATCCTCTTTATAACTTTTAATTATAAAGTTTTTAATTATAAAGTTAATTATAAAGTTTTATAAATTATTGTTTTTTTAAAAGAAGACAGCTCTTTCTCAGAACCGTTTCTAGAATTATGTTTATTTTTATCACCAATGTTTTGTTTTATAAAACTAAAGTTTGTGTCCATTGTGAACACTTGTTTTTCTTATTTTCTCAGATCCTAACACTGTCGGGTCCACCAGAAGGAGGAACACGAGTTACTATTCGTGGTGTTAACCTGGGGCTGGATTTCTCTGAGATAGCCCACAATGTACAAGTAGCTGGTGTGGAATGTGTTCCAATAGAGGACCAGTACATTATTGCTGAACAGTGAGTTTGTTTGTTTATAATCTCATCTTTGTTATTTTTATAAAAAAGGCAGTGAACATATCTACTACTCTTCCCTCCTCCTATGTGGTCTCTCTGCAAGCACATAACAAAATAAAAGCACTTAACATAAATAATGTTTTATCTCAGAATAAAGGCAAGAGTTCAATTGAATAGCTGAGTGCTATGAATATTGTGACTGTCACTCTTAAATTTGTATAATAAAATTATAAGACTAGGTAAATCATTATGACAAAATATTATTTTTCAATGAAATTGATTCCTTGGTGTCATTTTGATTAATCCTTACTATGAGGAAGCAGCTGTTGTCCAGTTCCAGTTATGTCTAGCTTGCTTCACAAATTTTTTGCCTTTACTCTAATGCTAGCTTCAGTAGAGAAATTATTAAGAAAAGAACCAATCTAACTTTAGCCATTGCATTGAGAGATCTCTAGTGTCTTGGAACCCCACAGACTCTGAATTCAGAGTTACAAAATAAATGGGTAGAATCCAACATAATATGTATTTTTCTTTCTCTGCTCAGGAAATTTCATTTACAAATGAATCTGCACAGAAGTTGTATGTGTCTCCTTCAGATACAACTACCATTTTCTCCATTCCTCTGGGCATCAAGGGGCCAGAACACTGGGCAGTGTTAACGGAAAACTGATCTTTTCATTACCTATTATTTTGGAAAACATTTCTTTATCTAATAATAGAAAGCCAATAGATATAGAGAAGATTCCTTGTATGAGCAATGGCCACTGGATCTTTCTGCAGAACCAAATACTGCTAACCATGTAATTGGATTTTTATTAACACTTGCAAAATACATTGGTTATTGTGTCACAGTTTCATTGGTTCTTATAAATGTATGTAGATATATAACTATAACAATAACTTGGAAACAACCTTCAACAAACCCATTCTTCATGTGCAGATATATATTTCCTTTAGCTATATTTGTTATAAGGGAGATGTTAGTGGGAAAATCACACACTTTTGTACAACATACTGTATATGAATGAAAAAGGCCTAAAATAGGTATCATTTTTACCATTTGAAAATATGTACTCTTTAATTTGTACCCAAACCGGTTTAATATCAAATAGGTTAACTTTATTTTTTTTAGGCCATTATGTTGTGGCCAACAGCATTTTGTTCTATCTGGAGTTATGTAATTGGGTAGGGCAAGAAATTTTGAATGAATTCTCTGTCCACTATTCTCAACTGTCAAATTGCTTTCCATAATTTGGGAAGATTTAAAAAGTTGACTAAGCTTCTGGTGCTCATGACCTTGACCTGTAAAATGCCCCCCCTTTTTTTTTCTCCTTTGGCTTTACAACCAACATGTGCTCCTGGATGAAAAGGCTGGCTCTTGTCCAGATTCCTAGTGCTCCTTCCTCAATCCCAATAATCTGAGTGAAATCACTCCCCGATTTCTCAACTACCAAGAAAAAAACCAATAAACGTGAACTTTCACAATATTAGCCTACGAAGTGTATCTATCTCTTGTCAGGGTCTTCTGATGTTCCTGCCTCCCACATCTTCAAACAAAAGGGAGATAGGTAATTGGCTGGTGAGGAAAAAGAGCTGATTTTACTGTTCTCTTTAAAAAGTCTGAAACATATTAGAAGTTAATCTTTGTCCCAAGGTTGCCTCAGAGGATTGCCAAAAAAACTGTGGAGTAGTTTTGCTCATTGCTATATTGCCTTTTCTGGAAGTTTTCAATAATGTGTTAAATATAATGATAATTCCAAGACCAAAGGGATATTTTCTTTTTAATCTAGATCAGCCTGTTAAATTTAGACCAAGCTGTTCTTCAGAAGATGCTTTAATCTCTGATGGTCCTTGGCGTGGTTGCCTTATGTCTCGAGATATCATTATAAGCAGTAGTGGGATTCAATATTTTTTACTACCAGTTCTGTGGGCGTGGCTTAGTGGGTGTGGATATGCTGTCAGCCAATCAAAGGTGGTATTCGCCAGTGTAGGCCAATCAGAGGTGGTTTTCCAAATCAGTCAAAATTATTGCTACTGGTTCTCTGGAACATGTCAGAACTGGCTGAACACCACCTCTGATTGTATAGAGAAGGATGCCAAAACATTCCACTGCACTGTCTCCTCCTTCAACTGCCACCTGTTGGGATGACCTTGGTTCCCACGGGGTAGCTTGTCATTGTGTCTGCAGATGGTCTATCTACTTCTCCCTCCCCTAGAGTATGTGGCAACTAGGAGGCAACTATGAAGCAGCAAAAGATGGCTTCAGCCAGGTTTGAGACAGAGTTGACTCTGCCCTTCAAATCCAAATGTGTTTCAATACTTATTAAACTTTGTTATTACTAACCAGAATGGGGGGGAAATGATACTTCGTTCATGCCCTCCAATCTGAAGAAAAGAAATGTGATACGGGTATCAAGATCCTGGAAACCCTGTAGAGAAGGCAGGTTCAGGACTTATGATCAGCGAAGAAACAAGCAAGTCAGGCAATTGGTTTATTGAAACCATTTGTTCATTCATCTTTTCAGCCTCTCTTAATCTATCACATTATCATAAGGACAGTCAAAATAACTACAGTATAAGAACATATTTTCAACATTGGGGAAGATCAAGATCCGTTTTCTAATGCAGGTAGCACTGCTGATGCATTGACAGGGAAGCATTCATGTCATCAGTCTTTCAGCCGAATACTGTGTATTTCTGCTTGTTTCATTTTAGTTACAAGTTGGATCAGTTAGGGGGACCTAGATCCAAGATAGCGGAGTCTGAGTTCCATAGTTTTTGGCAGCATTTCAACTCAATTTAGTATGCCCTTTATAGGTGTTTTTGCATTGCCAATCAATGCCAAAGCAATCACAGCATTGACTATCAGATATTCCTATATGCTCTTCCTGCTGTTCCTCTAATTTCCAGAAAGTTAAGGCATGTATGTTATGTTAAAACTATAATTATCTTTTGAATCTGAGTGCAATAAAAGTGACCATCACTTTTATATCAGAAACCCAAAGCTTCCTGTATTAGAAGTGAGAGATTGAGATCTTGTCTATCAGAGGAGGACAGACAAGATCTCAGTCTCTCAGTTTTAATCCAGGAAGCTTTGGGTTTTTAGATCCAATATATACTTGCCCTGCTGAACATGATGATCACTTTTATTTCATCCAGATTCAAAGACAGTTATCATTTCAAATCTGCAGGTTAAGAGGATTTACATTACATTTATATTATAATCAGGATTCCATTTGGACCATTCCTTTATCTATTCTTTTATCTTAACAGTGGTCCTATTTTGGGTGATTCAGTCTGTAGTACCTATTTATGAGCTCACCTGGAGGATATTGTAACAGTAGTGTAAGAGGAAAAAGTTGTCTCCCTATTGAGTTTTCAATTGTCATGTTTTTCAGGTCTCAGTTCAACAGACCCTGCATCCTTAAGAGTTTTACCTGGCAGGTGTTTTCAATATTCTCTTATGCTGGATTGCATTTCATATATTTCTTTAACATTTCATCAGCCTTTTGAAATGTTATCTGCAGTGGAACCTCGGGTTGCGAACTCAGTCAGTTCCGGGATTGATCCAAAACTCAGCGGGATTTTGGGGTCGGAACCTGCAGTGGCTGCAGACCAAAGTGTTCACAACCCCAGGTTCCACTATATACAACATCTTCCTGGAATTTCCATTTAATGTTAAAACATTTAAAAGATTATATATTATGAGTTATTTACATCCATAACATGGGTATCAAACTCACAGCATCATGTTGCCATCACGTGATATTTTGCAATTTTTTTCCCTTTGCAAAGCTGGGGTGGGCCTGGCCTGTGTGTGACACATACAGCCCGCAGGCTGCAAGTTTGATACCCCTGATCTAGAAGGTGGCTTCTGGGTGCTACTATTTCAAAAAAATCTATAGCAACTCAGATGTTCTTACCCTTTTACTTGCTCTAAAACTTTTTCTCTCAGCCAGATCCTTATCTGTTACTGCTTAGCTTTGATTCCAAGAGATGCTTCTTTACGTTTGTAATGAAATAATATATCTTCTTTAATGGAATTTTTTTTTTTTTAGCAATATAGTCAGACATTAAATTTTTTAGCAATATAGTCAGACATTAAATAGAATTCCAATATGTAGTTTGCAGCAGCAAGCAGTCTTTACTGATAATGCAGAAGTGCAGTTATTAGGTGTCATGACATACATTAAGTGTAGTTGGGATGACTTCTGTAGATCTATTTTCAATGAGAGACAAGCACAAAAGCAATCAAGGTTTTATATTATATCACAATAGTGTAAGTATAAAATATCATTGTTCTTCCCTTAACCTGACTCTTTTCCAGATTACTATGGTTAAACCTCCTGAACTGCTAGTTAATCCAACTTTCCTTTCAACTTTAGTCAAGTCCCTTTCACCTTTCAATTTAATATCTGTTCAAATATGTTGCCAACTGCCCTCCTCCTAAGAAGCTACAAGTACCCCTACTTGAAATCAAAGTGATTAACTCTTTGTCACTAGCAGTGGCATAAACAAGTTCCATGTGTATAACCATCATACAATATATAATTTATATATAAACAGGTTTCCATAATATTGGTACTATGGATCCTTTTTTTTTCCAGAAAAGAGTTATATATTACCAGAAAAGATTGATGTTCTTTTCATTGATCCAGCAAAGTTGTTTCTTCTTTTCCTAGGAGCCAAGAATTGTTTTTGCCTTATTTCCACCCATATACTAAGATATTTTATTGATTTGTTTATTTGATTCAACATTAATTTTTCTTTATTTTGGTTCAGTCTTTTGCCTTTTGGTCCATTTACTTTTTCTACTGTACATATTCACTTTTGGAGCAGCAGCCATCAGCTCAAAAAAGCATGTCTACTCAGATTTAACGCAGCTTTTCTTTCTTTCACATAAAGCACATGCACAAATGTCAAGCAGAAATCTAACATGCAAAACAATAAAATCAATGACTTTTTAACAGAATGCATGAAATAGGAAGAAAATTCTGGTATAAGTATGCCTTTGTGTGTGTGAACATGTGTACACATGCATGCATGTTACTCCAAAGTTAAATATAGTAGCATACTTTTCCAATGGCACCAGTGCTTTGTGTAGCAACGTGTGCCTGAAATTTCCTATGTCTTTTTGCTGTATATTAAAACTAATATACTGTTCTAGTTTACTGCATTCTGCCTGATGTGTTCTCAGTGTGCCTGAGCATTTTGAAATGGGGCTACTATTACCCTGGCGGCATTCTACTATTCTTTCTTGCTTCTAGACATCCTTAACAATCCTCTGCTTCTTTTCATAGTGCCAACATGACCCATAAGGCACATTGTTGGGGTGGATGAAACATATGTTACTAATAGTTTATGCTTAATTAACCCTTGATTAATCAGTTCCCGGATGACTTCTGAAGGCAGCTTCCAGCACAACAATCCACATGGTTCTAAAGTCCTGACATTTCCTTCTTTCTTATTCATTACACTGTGCCCTGCACTCCTCAAGTCACTTTTTCAGCTAATATAAATTCAGTGGCACACCAAGGATCTAGGTTATGCCATCTCACCATAAAAAAAAAAAAAAAAAACCACTGCATTTTTAGCTCAAGGATTAAATGACCCTTTAAAATTGTTTATTTATTAAGCATTTTGTTTTCCACCCAAGTCTGGCCTTCTGTTTTGCTAAGCCAGTTTCCTTCAGAGCAACCTTACGGTTTACGTTCATTATCCTCCCCACTCCGATTGAAATGCATCCAGCCATGCTGCCAGATGCAGGCATCCATTTGTTAAGCATGCAAAGGCAGTGACAGCAGTTTAATCCAAATAGGCCTCTGCAGGAGTCAATTCATTTATTTCCCTAAGAAAAACGTCAGCTAAAAAAATTAGAAAACAGGTATGTAACAAAGGACAGGCAAATAACACCTTCCCCAGTGACACGTATCCCTGTATTTGTTCCTTATTTTGTTTGTTTTTGCAGAGTTGCCAGGGAGGCAGAGGAAGGGGGGGTGAGTGGATTGAAAGGAGGATCATGCTCATCCATGCAGGAAAGAAAAGAAAGACTATGTTGAGCCATTGTATTTTCATTGACTAAAAGCATTAGCAGAAGCATAGCCTGGTTAGTCTCTGACAGCAAAAAAGCAGTGAAGGACTTGGAGAACTGTAAAGGTTCTGCATATGTAGCAAAATTGTGAACTAAAATCTTTTTTATTAGATGTATGATGTAGAAAAAAGGAGGGAAATGAAACAGAAAACATACACTTGACTCGGGCCAATTTCAGGAATTTGGGTGCCCTGTGCAGCACCAGGTTAGGACTGGTCCTTTCTTAACTTTTGCAAATTGATTCCTCCAAAAAGGAATTCCTACAGAATCACAACTAAAGGTAAAGAAACATCTAGTATAAACATACTGGATTCATAGCCTAAATACAATTGTTGTTATTTTTTTTTAAGTGAGCTGCTTCTCTATTTCTTTTACAGAGACACACTTTCTTTGGCAGCAAGAGAGAAATTGGTTTTATTTTTGAAATGCTGTTTCCTTTCTTTTCTGCACTGCAAATATTGCTCTCAGTTTATCATCTGTATGCTGAGATATAATATCCTAACCACCCTGCCCTTTAAGAGGTGTGTTTCTTTTCTCAAAATGACTGTAGAAGATGGTTCATCAGTTTTCTCTCCTTGTCGCTAATGGGCTCTGAAATTTGAACCTAAAATAATGTACTCCATGGTTCTTTTTCTGCTTCGCATTTGTGCTGTTTTGTCTATGTTTTCCTTTTCTGAGCATTAAGTAAATATCTCATAGATGTGCCCATTTATTCTTTTACAATACTGTTAGAGCAATTATGTCTGTGTCTACATAAAGAAAACAGAATAATAGAAAATCTATTGAACTTGTAGCTGAAGGCCAACAATATGAGCTGCAGTGGTGCAATGGTTAGAGTGCAGTACTACAGGCTACTTCTGCTGACTGCCGGCTGACTGCAATTTGGCAGTTCAAATCTCACCATGCTCAAGGTTGACTCAGCCTTCCATCCTTCCAATGTGGGTAAAATCAAGGCCCAAATTGTTGGAGGCAATATGCTGACTCTGTAAACCACTTAGAGAGGGCTGTAAAGTACTATAAAATGGTATATAAGTCTAAGCGCTATTGCTAATAGCATGGCTCAATACAGGCTGGGCATTTTCCAGGCAGGTGACAGTCATAGGACCCTCAGTTGCAATAGGCAACTTTTCCATGTTCATCAGTGATGGTTACTGGAACAGGGTGATTTTCTCTTCTTAAACTTTGCAGCAGCTTCTGTCGTTGCTTGCAGCATCTATGATCAATTGTGGTTGGGGTGGGGGATGTATGTCATAACTTCAAAGGGTCACTAAGCAACCAGTCATAACTTGAGAACTACTTGTAAAACCTTCTGAGTTATCCAGCCCTATGATCCTATGATTCAATATAACTTGACCTCCCTGTAACAATTATTTATTGTTTTTGTTATTGCAACATGTACCAAAATTGTGAATGTGTTCTAGCAATTCAATTCTTTTTAGACTGTGTGGGGTGAGAGTGTGAGACTTTTGAAGAGCTCAAAGGGCTAGGCACTGCTTGAGTTCTGTTTTGAACACTCCTATTAGTCAGTTGCAGGAAGAACTGATGAGTTCATGGGGTTCTCTTGCCTGTTCACTACGTTCAACTCCAGCAGAAGAAAAGATAACTGAAGGTCAGCTTCAGATTGATTTGTGAGAAACTTTGGAATTAAAGTGGAGTGAAACAGTGCCAGTGAAAGTGCTCTCAGTAAATAGAGGGAAACTCTGCCTTTGTATTTCTAAAGGCCAACAGAGATATTTCTTATGGTCAATTTTAAATCTGCTAAGAGCTATTTATAATAGTAGCCATCACAGAATGGCATGGCAGATTTTTCTACAGAATAATTGTGTGTTCTGTAGCAGCGTACTGCTGCTCCAGCAAAAAAATCATAAGCAAAGAGGTCCCTGCTCTACTTGTTTATTCATGGCACTTTCTGAAATGCAATCCTACTGGTTCCACAGAAAAAAAGATTAATAAAAGATAAAGGAATACTGCTAGAAAGTTAAAAAAAAAATAGTCCTAGTATAGTATAGCATAGCACAGTATAGTACAGTGGAACCTTGGTTCATGACCACAATTCATTCCATAACTTTGGTTGTGAACCAAGTTGGTTGTGAACTGAAACAAATTTTCCCATTGGGTTGTATGGAAGTATGATCAATCTGTTCCAGTCTCCTATGAACTTTTGGATTTTTAAAGATTTTGACGCACACAAATACAGCAATGTAGTTAAATTCACAAGAGCTGGAACTCATCTTCTCCATGCCTAAAATCTCTATAAATATAGGGCTAAACCTGGCCACCCTTGATTCACTCACCCTGGGATGCCCACAGTGGGCAAAGGCAGCCTGGGTATTGTTGGCACACAAGTGGAGCTGAGCCTGGGCAGGAGGGCTCCAGACAGAGAGAAAGAGAAGGAAAGGACAGAACTATAGAAGGTAAGAGGTTCAAAAACTTGGGAGGGAGGAACTGGATTGAGCAACCCAAGAGGTCTGCCTGATGCCTGAAGGGCTTTGCAGGAAGAAACGTGGCTCAAAGTGCAAGGACCATCCTGGCTGTGGGGCACAGGCCCAGTAAAAGCTTCTCTTTGGTCCATTCCTCCTCTTTCCACAACCTGTGTGATGCTGCAGCTGTAGACTGAGAGCCACTGCCACTGCAGCAAAACTGAGGGGGAAGAGTGAAAACAGAGGCAGGGCATCAAACTTTGGTTAAGGCAGGCAAGGGAAATTGCGAGCCGAAAGCAGATCTTGCTGGGAAGATGCTGCACAATGAATTAGAAGTGTTCTTTACTTTCACTTTGAAATGCAACACTTAAGCACTTGCAAGGAGGAAACAGCTGGTTTATAATCCCAGCTCCTTTCCCTCCATCCCTCTCTCTCTTCCCCAGCCCAAGCAGGTCCATCCTTCCAGAGCCAAAAGCTACTCTTGCTGGGAAGACAATGAATTAGAAGAGTTCTTTGCTTTTGATTTGGAATGCAACACTTGAATGCTTTCAAGAAGCAGGCAAGCACATACATTGTGCAACGTCTTCCCAGCAAGAGCTGGTTTCGGCTGTGAAAGGATGGACCTGCTTGGGCTGGGGAAGAGACAGAGGGATGGAGGGAGGGGAGCCAGGATTATAAATCAGATGTCTCCTTCTTGCAAGCATTCAAGTGTTGCATTCCGAAGCAAAAGCAAATGACTCTCATCGAAATTGGTGCTGAGCAGCACCCTGAAAAGCAGCAGGATGAACATGGTTAGCATGGTCAGCCTGGTGCTGGGTGAGAGGCAGGCCAGGTGAAGGCAGTGTGTGGACAATGTCAAGCAGAGCAAGGATGCTGAGCAGAAAGGAAGCGAGCCTTGCACCGTTGGCTGGAGCCCAGGCGATTCTGGGCAGGGCCTCTGGAGAATGGCCTCTTTATTGGTCGCTTCTCCAAGATGATGCCTTATGCCTCTCTGCCATTGGTTATGATCATTCTGACAGCCTTACAATGACTGCTCTACCAGGTGCTACTCAGTGCGATTTCTACTTCCACCCCTGGCCCCAAGTACGGCGGACCCTCAGTCTGGCCAACAGAGCTGAACCATGCAGAGAAAATCTCCATGGCTCTATTTGGTCATGAACCAAGGATTTGTTTGGGAACAGAGGCAACCATTTAGTTTATTTTTTGGTCATGAGCTGATTTGGTCGCAAATTGAAGCATTCGTGAACCGAGGCTCCACTGTAAGAGTAGAGTAGAGTAGAGTAGAGTAGAGTAGAGTAGAGTCGAGTCGAGTCGAGTCTAGTCTAGTCTAGTCTAGTCTAGTCTAGTCTAGTCTAGTCTAGTCTAGTATAGTATAGTATAGTATAGTATAGTACAGTGGAACCTCATGTTTGAACAGATTCACTACCTGAATTGGTCACACCCTGAAGCGACGCTTACTGCAAATGCACAGGCAATTCTGCACAAGCGCAGATGGCAAAACAGCATGGAAGGGGAAGCTTTCTGTGCCATTTTTTGTTCAGAAGCTGAGTTTTAGATCGATCCAAAACCGATCCAAAACTCGGCAGGATTTTTGGGTCAGAACTCGAATTGGTTGTGAACCAAAGCATTTGCAACCCAAGGTTCCACTGTATGGTATAGTATAGTAATCTGCCTTTCCTTTTACATCACAACATCTATGGCAAGGGGAAAGTCAAAGGAAGCCTGGTGATACTTATTACAGCCCCACTGTAGCCCTATTGCTGAAACTGTATGCATATACAAAGGGACAGAGATTTGATTGTGCTGCTACAACTGCTGTACTTTGTTGACAGATATGACATCTTCTCATTCCATGGATGCCAGTGCTCCTGGAGCTTTTTCACTAGAGGGCATACTGGACAGTGGACTGCCCTTTTCTTTCCATCAGAAGACTGAGGGGGTGACTCCGCACTGCTTCCACTTCTGTTTTCTTAGAACCTTTTTCCAGGCAGTCTTTCCTATCTTGTTTTCTCAGCATCTTCCAAAGGCACTAAGGCTCTTGGTTGGATCATTCTTCCCTACATGAAAGAGAAGAAAAGGATAATTGTGATTAATTTAGTAAGCCTCTCAGTCACATCGTTGAGCTTTGCTCCTAGGAGATTGCATACCTCAATTTATAGATTGTTCACTCTATAAATTGATGATTTCGTTCCTCTGAGAAGTGTATCATTTTCCTCACCACTACCACACACACCTTTTTTTTTTCTTCGGGAAGTCTGGTCTACTTTTCTTTCTGGATGATACCTCTCCAGATGAGTGCATGCTTTCTTACAGGGAAAGGGTATGGAATTGGTGGCTCGGCTCCAGTGTGGCTGGATTGGAGCCCCTATCTCTAAAAGGTTGGGTTTTTTTTCTGGTTGTTTTCACAAGCTCAAGAGATCTCAACTGCTTAAATCTCAGGTCACTTATTAGAATCAACAGATTTAAGAGCAGCCCACACCAGTAATAAAATCACTGACTCCAGATATTCAGAACTGTAGTTGGAAGACTTGTTTTTGAATGTTTATCCATGGGCATGCCCAACCAAGCACAATTCGACCCCTGAAGAAAATCCTAGCCTTTTCCTGTCATCAATTATGTCAATGTTCCATTTATAAGGAGTATTAAAATGTGATTTATCCATTTGCACTCTAAATTGGTAGTGTCCTTTCTAATAATTCACATCAGTTTTAGTCTGCTGCAGCTAGATTTCATGCTGTAGCAATTCTATATTAAAGAAAATATCATTGCTAAATGGTAATAATTACAGGAGAGCTAGTAATAAGGTCATGGAAGTAAGAAACCCAGATTTTTTTTCAGTTGCCTTCCACCTGAAAAAGTAAGCAAAATGGGTGGATGCATCACATTTTAATACATGAGTTCAGGGATTCTGGCTTGAGGAAGCAATTCATACATATACCTATTGTGGGATATTCTGTTCCTAATTCATTTTAGGCAAATCACAAAATTGCTAACCACCTTGGTTGTCTCCTCTCAAAAAGCAGAAAAGCTGTATCTATCTGTTGTTCTTCCTGAAGTGGTATAGAGATCCTAGTGCTTATAAAGTACCTTTTGATCCTCATATAAAAGATTCTATAGAAGACAAAGTAATATTATTACTGAAGTAGTTTGGGGCTGTGCACTAATGCCATCATAAGCTAGTGTAAGAATTGGCTGCTTAGCCATTATACTTTATATGCCATAGTGTTTCATTTTATTTTTAGAAGGGGGATTATTAAAATTATCCTCTTTTGATGATACTAGAAAACCCTGATTTTATAATCACAACTCTAATTAGTACTCTCAAGCTTTTGAAAGATTCTTAACATCATTAGAAGGTTTATCCTGGGCAGATAATAGCAAGGATCAGCTGCTTTTTCAAGTTGAATCCAGATAAAAGGCCTCTTATAAGGATTCTGTGAGCAGAGTGGATTCTGAGACAATATTGATTTACTGTACTTTGTCCTTGCTATCTATCAATGGCAATTAGGTTAATATTGGTAAAGAGCCACTTAACAAAGTAATCAGACCCATGGACTCTTCCAAAAGCACAATTTCCTAACAGGTTTACCTGTAGTTCATGCCTGGCATGAATTAGTGTTTCTATCTCAGATTAGATTAGAAATTAATGTGCCATCTTTAATTTTAAACTAATCAATGGATGTTTTTATTCAAAGATAGCAAAGAATGAAAAAATATTGTTAAGAGATCTAGGAGTTGAAAGAAGTTACTGGGAAGCATCCAGGTTGGGTAAGGTTGCTATGTCATTGTGGCTTCAGAAAATGAAAGAGATACTATCCATAGTATGATAAATTGTTAGGGAAAGGAGCCTTAGATTGGAGAAAATTCATTCAAAAGTGTACACTAAAAGTGCAAAAAATTTCAATAAGGGGAAAAAACTAGCAGAGGAAGCCCAGTATGATTGTCAAAAAAGTTTAATGGACATCTGGTAACAAAAAAGATACAAAGAGGAAAAAAATAATCTAGATATTTAGAAATGGTATTAGAAAGTCTAACAGTCAAAATGAACTCAATTTGGCAAATTTATGAGCCGTGGTGGTATAGAGGTTTAATGCCTCTTAAAGTAATACCAGTTGCCTGCAATTAGTGCAGGTTCGACTCCCACCAGGCTCAAGGTTGACTCAGCCTTCCATCCTTTCGAGGTAGGTAAA
>JANHFR010007131.1:25374-37551 GCA_032468015.1 Mimophis mahfalensis | reverse complement strand
CCCCTCCAAGTCCCACCTCCCAAGTGTTGCCAGATCAAATGCTGCATTGCCAGTCTCATTACTTAATTTACACACCTTGTATGTGGTACACATGGCTAATGAAGAAAGCTAAAGGAGATAGGGGACAGGAGTGTGCTGTGCAAGGAATGCAGAATGCATAGAATGCAGACAGAATGCATAGACATAGATAGATGGGGAATACAATAGAATATGTATTAAGGTTGACTGTAATAGAGCATACCTAGTGATTACATTTGTATGTGGCCAGAAATATACTTTGTATTGGATATAACAGACTACCCTGAACTTGTGAGAGTGAGGAGAAAAATGAGATGATGTGATATTGTAATGGTGTGATTTTCTATTTGTTGTTTTTAAACAATAACATTCAATAAAGTTTATTTTTTAAAAAAAAGTTAGAAAATTTTGGATTCAAATAGACATACTGATAAACAGGAATTTAAACCAATTTTAATATACCTTTGAGATTAGAGGTTTTTGCTTTTGGTATTGATGGAAAAAGTCATGGAACTTTGTTCTTATACATGATAGCCACAGCCAGTGGTGGAATTCAATTTTTTTTACTATCAGTTCTGTGGGTGTGGCTTAGTGGTGTGGCTATACTGTCAGCCAATCAGAGGTGGTATTTGCTGGTTTTCTGAACCAGACAAAATTATTGCTACTGGTTCTCCGGAACCTGTTGTAACTGGCTGAATGCCACCTCTGGCCACAGCTGGATTAAAACCAGGTTTAAGATTTTTCAGAACCCTATGAGAGAAGGTGCTGTCCTTATCTCTAGGGAGATGCTGTTCTACAGGTTGGAACAAGGAGAATGATAATATGCAATAAACATGCTGTGCTCAGGCTTTCATCTTCTTTCTACACTGTCAAATTGTCAGCAACCATCACTATCAAATTCATTTCGGAGCATGTTTAATAAGTGCTTATATATTGGAATACCATGAATCAAATGGATTTTGTATTTGGTCTTCAGTCATTCATATTAGCAGTGATTATTTATCAATAATATCAAGACCAGTAATTTGTTTTTCCTTTCAAAGACTGGCAGATGAACATGGACTATAAATCTTATGCATGTCTTCTCAAATATATGTGGTTTAAGGTATCTATAGAGATGTCTGTCAGGATACTATTTAAGACTCATATTTCTGGCTCATATCTCTTCAGGCTTCTGCAGGATCTGAAGGCTGAAAAGAAAATTATCTTAAGGTTTAGGCTGAAGGAGTTAGATGTTAGTTGGTCATCAGATATGGGTACTAAATACATCAGACTGAAGGTGTGATGCTTCTGAAATACAGCTTGGATACTAGAACATTGCAAAATTGTATAATTTCCAGAGACAAATTCTTTTTTGAAAATAAAAAACCTTTTTTTTTCTTTTCAACTCATCATTCAATGCTGGTATTTTTCAGAAAGTAATAAAACTGTATCTAAAAAAATATAACCCAAAAAGTTTAAAATGTATACCTACGATGGTAATTGATGGTCCTTATATCCTAGGAAGAGAACTACAAAATTTGGTGTGAGTAAAAAAAAAAAATTGCAAAGCTGTATTTCAGTATTTCAAATTTTTATTGATTGTATCCATACATCATAGGTCACCATACTGCTGAAAGCTATATAGATTACAAAATATATTAGATGAAGTAGTTCTGAATTCCAATCGATGCATGAAATATATTTCACTAAGGTTGTTGGTTTTTTTTTTTCTTATTAAGTATAGAGCACTGCAATACTGTAATATATGTATTTGTCATATTAATACATCTGCCATTTATTGCAAGAAGACATTTATCCCTCTCTCTCTGACAGGCTAATTTCGGAGAAGAAACATTCAGTATTTTTTTTTCTTTTTCCATTTGTAGTCCAGGGGTGGTGAGAACTTCTCAGTTTAAATGCTTGAGGGTTTACTGCATATAACTGGGAAAGAGAAAATAATAATCCTTTCTTATTAGCATTAAACTTACTTGGTGAAAATATATATTCACAATCCATGGAGGAATGTGAACAGTACAGATTTCTTTGATAAGTAAGACTTCAATGGGAAATCAGGAGAATTATATTTCTCACATGCCAATACTAAATTTGGTCAGCCAAAAACTTCAAAGCAAGGTGTAATGAATACACTTCCACAAATTCATGGTTAGAGGACAGACCTAAGAACTCAATGAGTCTGCCATGTCTTGCCTGTGACTCAGCATAGATTTAACTCCACTGTTCATCTTCCTTCAGCAAAATTATAGATTTAGGAGACTGTTAATTTTCTGAAAGGAAGAGCAATGGAACAGAGGATGAAGGAAAAATGTTTAATAGAATGAATGTAATTGTCTATGGAGATTCTCAGTCATCCAGGTCATGAATGTCCCAATAGTGCTTTTTTAAAAGGCAGCTGGACTTTCTTGTTATTCTTTGAAGATATTTCACTTTTCATCCAATAAGCTTCTTCAGCTCTGGCTAGATGGTGGGAATGAGAATGAGTCCCTAAATTTCACTAAGAAGCACAAGTAGGTTGGAGCATGATTTTTCATATCTGCTAGATAATGCTGATAGTAATTTCAAAAACTCCTGAAAGTTACAGTTAAATCTGGATCAATCTTGTATTGTATATTCTATTTAATTGTCAGCTATTCCAGAATTGGTTATAAGGCAGCTATATAAATGTTTGAAATAAATCCATTGCCAGCATTCCAAGTAACAACCTCCAAATTAAAAGACCCCGAGACTGCCATCTTCTCAAATATCCATTTTATTAGAGATGTCATACTGGCACATCTGAGGAAAACCCAAATCTGATTTCTGGGTTTTCCTTAGCTCAAAGAGAATCCAAAATCCAACCCCTGCATCCAATAGTTCATCACATTACTTCGTTCCAACTGGAGACCATCCCAAGACACTGACCTCCAGGTGCAGAGTAACATGTCCTTGACTCTCTGAGAAAGAAAGTCAATAATTTTCCACTGCTCCATGAAGTCCCCCTTCCAATTTCCCAGGAACTGAATGTGGCAGCCCAGAAGCCTCAAAGAAAAATGCTTCCAAGTTGACATCCATTTATTTATTTGCTTTGATGAGATTAGAAGAGATGAGAGGTTGGAGAACATTAAAATTAACAATTTTCATTGCCCCGTCGACATAAGCTTAGAGCCACTTACAGAACAAGTCTACTTCCTTTATGTCATTGTAAAACTACACATTGGCACATAAATATTATATTATACAGATGTTAATATTTTTGCATTCCCACATTAAAAACATTAATTTCTATATGCTGTAAGATGCAGTTAAAATGGCCGACAGTGTTTTAGACCACACCACACTCACAGCTTGGAGATAGGGAGTCTGGCTCTGGCAGGTGCAAGCCCAACTCCCTTAGTCACAAGACAGTCTCGTGAGCTGTCAATCGTTGCTAAGTGTTACACTATATAAGGGTAACCAGCAGCCCTAGAGGGTGCTCACTGATTCACTCATTCATACATGCAAAACTCTCCTGCTACTCGTGTCTACTCTGCATATACTGCTTTCAGGTTTCACTTCTGTAAGTGTAGCCACCTCGTGGCTTCTGTGAATATTTGTAAATAAAACAGACTTTGGTTCAACAAGGGTGTCTGGCATCCTGGAATTGGGCTACATCAATATATGGCCACCACCCCTCTTGATGCAAGGTTTAATATTTATTTTTAATGGCATTGTGGAATCTAGTCTGCCAATGTCAGAAAAATTAACAACAGACCACCATGAATATCTCCATGTGTCCATCTTCCATCCAGAATATACCACTAGCACTACAGATGGCTCCATATTACATTTGTTCTGACCTACTAGACAGAGATGCTCAACTGATGTTATTAAGCCAGGCATTCAGGAGACTGAAGAATTTGCCCAGTGAGATTAATATACCGATCTAGAATGACAACAATCCCCAGGGAGGATTAGTAAATGAGAGACCACAAAAGCAGAACATTATCACCCAGAGCTCTTAGATTTTTGATAGGCAAGGTCAAGAGGAGGCATGGCAGGGATTTCAGGGAAGTTCTTTAGTGTTGTAGGGTAGAATAATAGAATCTTGAATGTCTTTTTTAACTTTCTGTCTCCGCCCTACCTTATACCAAACAAAATCAAGGCCAGGCTATTTTGAATTTGTTCTCATGCTTTTTTTTCAGGACTCAGGAGTCTCTTCTGAACTTCTCCTTAATAGTTGATCCTTTCTCCCCCTTCCTCAGACCAAATCTTCATTTCTTATACAGCTGAAACTATTTAAGTGCATTATTAAGCTATAATACAATGGACAATGACACTGCACTTTCTTGGGCATTTTCTGACAGACTCACACTTGCAGGCTGAGATTCTCACAGGTGTCAAAAAACAACAGAGCACCAATGCTGACAGGACAACCTTGCAACAGGCCCAGATGTCTTTATATCCCATACTTAGACCCACAGCACCATCATCGGTAACAACCTTACACACAAGGCTAGAGGTGACTTTACATGATTCTGCTCTAATATAATATATATGCCATCAAGGAGCAGCCATGCTTCTCTGGATTTTATGTGAGACAAGCAGTTCAGACTGTGTGCAATAGAATGAATGGGCACACATTTGTTATCAGGTCTCACAATAAGGACAGAGTAATACTAGAACATTTTGACTTCCTAGGTCATTGCATTACAGACCTCAGAGTCAGTTTTAAAATAAAGAATCTTTGCCAGCACAACTGAGTGGGTGGCAGCTGAGCTTACATACAGTACATCAATGGCTTTCAGGCCACCTCAGAAGGACTGAATAAATACAATGTTTTTCTGATGCAATACAGTTGTTCCTTGATAAGGTACCTACAACATGTCAACATGTACGGTAAATTACATCTGCTAAATCACTTTTTCTTCACCTTATCTTTCTCCCATCCCCATCTTAATGTATATAGATTCAACATCAATTGGCCACTCCATGGAACTGATGAAGTAAGCAGCAATTCACAAAGATGATGTCTTAGGCAGGACAAGCAAGGGATGGAAACTTAATCAAGGAGAAAGCCAACTTAGAACTAAGGAGAAATTTCCTAACAGAATAATTAAACAGTGGGATGACTTGCCTCTAGAAGTTGTAGGTCAGAGGTATCAAACTCAAGGCTCGGGGGCCAGACCTGGCCTGTGGGCTGCTTAGATGTGGCCCATGGGGCCACCTGGGAAATATTAGCCCACAGTGCCTCTGCCAGCAAAAACAGAGCTCAGGAGTGCTGTAGGCAGCCCTCTCGAGCTCCATTTTTGCTGGCAGAGGGTTGCAGGAGGCCATTGCAGCCGAAAACAGGGCTCACCAGCCCATTTTCACTGGCAGAGTGCTTGGGCCACCACAAGCGCCCATGACATGAGTGACGTCAAGCTGGCCACACCCACTCTGCCCCCTGTATAGTGGTATGTGGGAATGATTGACTTTGGGAGACAGGAGAAACAGCCACAGAGTAGACAACAATCAGATAATAGAAAGTGGCAAGGCACCTCAGAAGGACTGACTAAGAAGAAGAAATGGGGGAATGGCAAACATCTCATCCTAGTTTCTTGGACTGCAAAGGTGAGGGAAGAGCAATCTATTTTCATATTTCTGTGATTCTGTTAATACAACATAATAAAGTTAAAAGTAGTACTTCTGATTGTTCTTCTTCTCAGGACTACCTTGGACAACTGACACCCTGGAATAGGACAGTTGGAACATGAGCTTTGGATGGTGTCACAGGAGAAAATTCCAAAGCCCCTTTAATTCATACCTGTCAAGTTGAAAATGTTAAAATATGGGAAAGGTGTGCCCCACCCCCACCCGACGCGTGCCCCGCATGTATGCATCCACTAGAGACACTGCTGGGTGTTTGGCACCCTCCCGGGTGGCTCTCCTGTGGTCCAGGTGATTGGGGGGTGGGGGCTGAACTGCCCCCCCAATCAGCGGGAGAGGCATCCAAGAGGCCACCGCAGACCGCCGAATGCCAGTGGTTTCGCCTGACGCCTGACGCCCCACTCCCTCCTCACCCATGCCCTGCCCCCACCGTGCTCCGTTGATTAGCTGGGCTTTGGGAATCCTCCCGGAGGATTCCCTGAAGCCCAGATGAGTGGCGGTGGGGCGCGGGGCATCATGGGGATTCCCTCCAGGGTCCAGGGAAGAGAAACTATGGGAAATTTTAAAAAAATTATGGGACAATTATGGGAAAGAGAGGAAAAAACAGGAGTTTCCTGGCCAAACCGGGAAACTTGACAGTTATGCTTTAATCTGTGGAGGACCTTTCATTGAAAGGCTTTGGGCTGGCCATTTCCCAGCAAGCTGGGTAGTTTCTGACAGTTCATGTTTCAGCCACCCACTCTAGGAAACGTTTGGCAGTAAAGGGTTCCCTGAGGGAGAAGTCGGAGAGAACTTCCAAAGGAAACTAAGGTGGACAGTTTGGTTAGGCCTTAGAAAGAAGGGGACTACCGTTACTTTAAGAAACACCTTAAAGGCAGTTCATTTAAAGCAAGGATGCCCGACCTTGGCAACTTTTATGACCTGTGAAATTCTGGGAGTTGAAGTCCCCAAGTCATAAAATTGCCAAAGTTGGACACACTTGATTTAAAACATGATCAAATTGGAAGACACTTTCAAAAGTTTGTACAGCCCTTATTTCTTTCTCAACATCCAAATGCTCTTTAACTTATTAGTACACTCGTTCAATGGGGCTGCTACACTGCTGGTTGACAAATATAGCAGTAATAAAAAAAACAACCCTAAATAATATTGCTTCTATTCATTTACAAATCAGCACATTTCACGAACTCATAGAGGTTTTCTTTTTCCCTGAGGAACAAAAGGAAAAATTTATGTAGCAATTTCATTTGGTCAGGCAAAGGGCTTTGTTGTCTATAAAAAATAAAGGTAGGATTTTTTTAAAAAAAGAATCTGTCTTAAAATAAGACAAAAAAAGGGGGGGGGGACTTAAAAGTAATTATTTCAACCAGCTCACACTAGAAAAGACAGCTTCTTTCAAAATACTTATTTTATCTGATTGCTGTTAAGGAAAGAAAGCTTTGTATAACCTCCGCTTGATTTTAATAAAGCTTAGCCCATTGTTGCAAGATCCCCCCCCTTCTCCTCGCTCAGTCTATAGTTATCTCTTTCTTTTCAGGATGTGAGCTGTGGGGAATGAATGAAAGCCAATATTATCAGCCCCAAATTCTGTGGCTCCCTGATTACGCTACTGGCTGTAGGTCATCTTAAAAGTTACATTTTCATAATAGGTGACAAGATAATGACAGATAATAAGCACTGATGACACAGGAGAAGCCTGCCCCTCTTCTAATATCCCATTCTCTTGCAGTTTGGTTCCTCTTTGTGTCATTCCCTGTTTTGGGTTAAGCAAATGGGTTGCATTTGTCTGCTGTTCCTCTCAAGGAACCTTTCCTCCATCCTTATCTCTGACTTACAAGAGCTCTGCATCCATCTGTGGGTGGCAGATACAGCCATTCGGATAAACAGGGAATTATTATTTTTTGCATTCAAAGGGGAGAAACTCAAAGGTAGGCTTGCCAGGTTTCTATTTAGCATCTTACTGAAATGAATCATCCAAGTCAGTTTATATCTGCAAATACCTGGTGAGGGAAGTCTACTCATTCATTCTGAAATGACCTTATTAATACATATATGAACAAACAAATAACATGGATTGCTGTTAAAAACACTTTCTGGTATTTTTCTGGTATGCAGTTTGTCAAAGTTATCTTCCCTAGCAAAGGAGGTTTCTGATTTTTCCAACTTGCAAGTTATATACCATACAATTTATTTCATAGAAATTGTCAGCTTGTTCAAAATGCCAGTTGGTGCTATTGATGTCATTTCCAAGTAACTGAATAACAGAGTTGGGAAGGACCTTGGAGATCTTCTAATCCAACCCCTGCTCAAGCAAAAGAAGACAAGCTCAGGGTCCAAAAAGATCTTGACAGACTTGAACAATAAGCGCTATCCAACAATGTGAAATTTAATGCGAAGAAAAGCAAGGTTTTTGTGAAGTAAATTATTTTCTGTGTTGAGGTGATGAATCTTCCCACTGACCACTGTAGCATAACAAATCAGGAGACTTGCTTTGTAATTAACTAATTAACTATTTATTCAATAAAGTCCTTTTAAATAAATATTCTGCCTCAGTTTCTATCTAATCTAAGCCAAATTATCTCCTATGAGATAATGATCTTGCTATGTGACAAGGATTCCACACAGTTGCTCAGTGGAGGGAGTATTTATACCCCCTCAGGGGCAACCGTGACCTCAGCAAGGAGGGAAGAATTCAAATCAGAGCCACCTCTCTGATTGGTCCCTTTGAATATTTGAATGAATGGTGCAGCACTATTTTCAGCACAGTGCCAACAGTTTTACACATAGGCAGGAACAGAGTAGGCAAAACCTGGCTCAAAAAACAGTGGCTGTGAGAGGGATCTTGGAGTCCTAGGGGATGATCACTTAACATGAGCCAGCAGTGTGAAGCGGCAGCCAAAAAAGATAATACCATCCTTGGTTGCATTAACAGAAGCATAGAATCAGAAACTGTTCAAGAGAAGCAACCCAAAGTAAGGAGAAACTTTATAACAGTGAGGACAATTAGCCAGTGGAACAGCTTGCCTTCAGAACTTGTAGTGGCTTCATCACTGGAGATTTTTTAAAGAAAAGAACTGGACAGCCACCTCTCTGAAATGGTATGGAGTCTCCTGCTTGAGCAGGGGGCTGGACTAGAAGACCTTCAAAGTTCCTCCCAACTCTATTCTGATTGAACCCCATACAGTTTCAGACAAGTAGCTGTTTAATCTCTTCTTAAAAACTTCCAATATTGGAGCACCCACAACATCTTGCGGCAAGTCTTATAACTGATTATTGGTAATTGTTCTAATTGTCAGGGAATTTCTCCTTAGTACTATGTTGCTTCTTTTGTTGATTAATTTCCATCCATTGCTTCTTGTCCTGCCTTCAGGTGCCTTGGAGGACAGGTTGACCCCCTCTTCTTTGTGGCAGCCCCTTAGATATTGCTATACAGTGGTCCCTCGACTTACGAATTTAATCCGTTCCAAATGCATTTTCAGAAGTAGAAAAAGCGGCTTTCCATTGAAATGCATTGGGAACGGATTAATTTGTTCCGTAGCCTGGGGAAAAGACCCAGGCTCCCAGTTTTTTGTGGAAACCTCTTTATGAGGTGCACTTTAAAGGCATGCAAAGTGAACCTCAAAATTAGGTTTAAAAAAATAATAATTAAAAAAAATTTAAAAAGATCTTTTTTAGCCGTTCTGGACCGGGTCGTAAGTCGAGGAAATAGCAGCTGTCATTCGGAAGTCGAGGAAGCCATGGCTAAAAGCGCCGGCAGTTTCCCCGTTCATAAGTCAAAATCTTCGTGTGTTGAGTTATTCGTAACTCGAGGGACCACTGTACATCTTTCTTGTCCTTAGAAACTTCTCATGTGGCCCACATTCTCCAAACTAAAAAAATCCAATGGGAAGAGTTTTTTTCTTATTTTACCTTGGATATTCATTGAAGGAGAAACATTACTGACTCCATAGCTACCTCATCAATAGTATATGGAATATTTCTTTGAGTTCTTCAAGGAAATGATAAATTGTTCAATACTCTTACGCTAGCAGGACTCCTCTGCCAGTATTAACAACATTATTATTTAAAAAGCCCCAAGAAGAAATTTTCTCTTAATATTTTCTATTGGGATTAAACCAAGAAGTAGGGAGTTAAGGAGGTTACACATGTCAGAAAAGATAATTGTTCAATGTAAAACCACACATTCAAATATATTTCTTACCAAGTCATCTATAAATATGTGGAAGGATACCATATTCCACCAAAATTCTCATTTCCTTTTCTAAAATTTCAAAAGCAAATTCTCTGTCATTAGTTTGAATGAGAATTGGTGAAAGAGAATGTTTGTAGCTCAAAGTTGAAGTGAGGCCTCCTTCGTGCTCTCTGAGCTTGGTTGTTGTTTTGTAAACATTTCATTATTCAAACTAAGTAACACCATCATGTTGATGTTACTTAGTTTGGGTAATTTGGACAGCTCTAGTTTGGGTAATGCAGGGCTGTCATGTGTCCCAAATTGGGTGGGAAAATACCCTATTTTTATTTATTTCCCACTGTCCTGTTTTTGCTTTAAATTACCCAGAAATCCAAATCCTCTCTGCTTCCATGGAGGCTCTCTACTCTGCTTCCGGTCCTGTATCATAGAGAGATACAGAGAGACAGGAAGCAGTTTGAACTTCCTGTGGGGTAGAGTGTCTAGGACTCACTTCTGAAGGCATTCTTCAGCTCCCCAGCAGTCCAGCAGTCCAGCTGATATATATCAGCTGCTCTGCCTTCAGATTTGGCCGAGTTTCTTTTCAGCAGCAAGCAGCTTTTTGCTGGAAAGGCAAGTGAAGCTGTAGAGTGAGGGGTGGTGGTGGAAGGCTCCACCAGCAATTATTTGGGGGCGGGGCATGCCTGTGGACAGGGCATGCCTGGGGACAGGGCATGCCTGGGGGCAGGGCATGCCTGTCCCTTATTTTAAGATTGTAAGTTGACAGGCATGGGGTAATGAAATGTCTGCAAAAAAGCAAAAAACAATACCCAAGCTCAGAGAGCACCAAGGATTCCCCATGAATGAGAACCACTTAAGATCAAAAAGAATATTTCTGCCAGTCACTAATAAAGCCGATGTTGCAAATAGGGATATTTGCATTAATTTGAAAGGAAAGAAAACTGTCTGATAAGTAATTTTTAATTCTCAGGATTGTTGATTTGCAAATTCATTTCATCCTTTCTGACAATATTCCCATTTTATGTCTTACTGCATAAATATCCTGACTAATTCGTAATGTTCAGATTAGGTATGTATTTTGAAATAAATACAGTGTAACAGAATCACTTTTGTTTATTTGAAAGATGAAATCAAATACAGATTTTGAATATTCACATACTATGATTTTAGAGGGTTTTTGTTATCACTTAAGGTACTCAGTTGGTGCTCCCACATCATTAAAAAGGTAGCTGATGCATTTTCTGATTAGTCTTGTCTAATACATATTAAAATGCATAGCTGTTACATTCATAAGCTGCCAAGAACTGCATCACAACATTCCAGAATCCTCTGAGTAGCTAGGTTTTATGCAAATTATTCTAATAGGAGCAGATAAGTCTTTCATATCAAAACTAATAAAGATGGACTGCCCTAAGCATCTATTGGAAACTGTGACTCAGGACACCAAGGACGGTAGTAAATTGTAGTTAACACAGAGTAAAGATATTATTTTGGGGCAAGTTATTTATTACTTCTGCCTCCAAAACTGTCATGCTCCATTGACTTATCATTTGTTAGAAATCCAGTATTTGTGGGGAAGAGAAAAGCTATCCCCTTTCCCACTTCTGCCTGAGAAACTAAAGTATTTCATGAATATATATATTCTTAAAGATTAAAGGGAATATCATAAATGTGAACCAGAAGGTGCATTTTTATGATACCGTTATTTATTCTTCATGCATAGACAGAAGAGACAAGAACCCTTGGGATTATTCATGATTCTAGGATTGATCCAGAGACCCTGGTGCATTTTCCTGGGATAAGTTACGAAAGAGTTTAATATAAGATATGGGGCAAGGGCTTCACAAAATGTTGGAGTGATAGGATAAGGAGCCCAGTCATTCTGGTAAATGGTGATATTCTGACTGACCTGACCAATTTGTCTTTTGGTAAAGGAGTGATTTTTGGCTGGGAAGGTCCAGAAAGAAGAGAGCCAGAGTTATGAAATAACACATTTATTCAACATGTTCCCCCCTGAGACTGATGCACTTGGTACAGCGTAGTTGCAGCTTTTCTAGACTATTCACATAAAAGTCCCTTGACTGGGCAGCATCTCAGCAGCATCTTTGACATCAGAAATGTCCTCAAAAATTTACCCCTTCAGGTGCTTCTTCAAATTCTGGAACAGATAATAGCCCAAAGGGGCCAGGTCAGGTGAATAGTGGGGATGGTGGACCAATTGGAAACCCAGGGTGTTCAATTTGGCAGCCACAACATTGGACATTTGTGCAGATGCATTGTCCTGCAAAAAAAAAAAGGATCCCTTTGGTCAACTTTCCATGGCGTTTTGTCTTAATTGCCTCCTTCAGCTGGTCCAGGAGGTTAGC
>JANHFR010007129.1:207842-227109 GCA_032468015.1 Mimophis mahfalensis | reverse complement strand
GTTCCATGTGCCACTTTGGGCACACATGCCATAGGTTTGCCATCACAGATCTAGCGTGTATTTTACATACTTCTAGCCCCACTTTAAAGAATATAATGTTCATTCCATTATTTTAGTATTTAAAATAGGAGTCCTTGAATGTGTTGGTTACATATTACAAATCTTGAAAAAAATAAACCATTTTCTATCACAGAACATAAATTGCACAGCAGAAAATAAAGTGGGGCAAGCAAACAATCACATTTAATAATCCATTTACGAAGAACACAATTCAGTTTATCCATGGGGATATGAGTAACTTTTATAAAAAGCTTGTAATGTAATATGCATAACTCCTTCATGTGGCACGAGCTTTTAAATACACTTTCTCCTTTTCTATTTTTCTCAATGCTTCCACACACACCCCATCCCATAAAAGTACTTTCAGTTTTTCTTATTTTTCACTAGCACCACAGGCTACCACAGATTCCTGAATATGAACCCTTTGTTCTTTTTCTGTCAGATGTTTCCAGTTCCAAAGTTCAACTCTTGGTCTGTTCTCTATCTTAGACTGCAGAAAAACTAAAATAATTTAATTAAGTTCCAGAATTATGACATAATTAAGTGTTGGGCATAATCTTATTGACATTCTCCGAAAATGTGATAACTCTATAGTGAATCTATAGTGGGTGGGTATGTTGCAAATCCTTCAATAGCTAGTTAAATTTTACAAGGGCTTGGAAGTTCAGATAGAATCAAGAGGTGGAGCCTGGCATAAAACAGTTAACCCATATGATTACAGGTTGGCTGTATTAATAATCTAATATAAGCAGTGAGGAATGTTGCTGTTGTTCTATGTTGTTGTTGTTGTGACTCAGAAACCTTCCAAGAAGCATAGCTCTCTGCATCTTGTGCCTCTCTTTGTTTAGGGAAATGCTGCGTTCATGTTATGTTAATGTTATTTACAACCTCTGAGCTTCAATCTTGCTACCTCAGTTTTCTCAGCTTTTAGTATAAACAAAAGATTTAAGACACTATTTATCTATATTTACTAAATGAGTGAGTGAGTGAGTGTGGCTTTCATGGTAGCATAGACACACATATATTGACTTGAAGAGCCTTGACATACAACAATTGATTTAGTGACCATTTGAAGTTACAACAGCACTGAAAGATGCGACTTATGACCATTTTACAACTGTTGCAGCATCCCCATGATCATGTGATCAAAATTCAGATGTTTGGCATCAGATTCACATTTATGACCATTGCAGTATCCCAGGGTCATGTGATCACTTTTTGCAACCTTCTGACAAGCAAGGTCAATGGGGAAGCCAGATTCATTTTACAACCATGTTACAACTGCAGTGATTCTTAGTAATATGTGTTTAAATATTACTGGCTTTTTGATCAAGCTATTACATATTCAACCTTTCAACTATTTCAAATAATAGCAATAATTTATTTTTGTTCTTGTTCTTTTATTTGTTTGCTAACCGTAATATAAAATCCACAGATTCATTAAAATGGTAAATTAACATTGAAATAATGTTAATTTACCATTAACATTATTTTATAAGTTAAGTTCATTAATATTTCAGCTCAGTTTACACTAAAGTATAATTTAGATATCAGACAGAGTACAGTAGTGAGTAGATACTAGGGATCTTATTATGTATGCTTCCAGGTTTACGAGCACTAGCACTACAAATTAAAAGGTATTATATAGGGGAATGAGAAAACATGGAGGTCTGCATAGCCCTTTGTATATAATTGCAAATCATGCAAATTGCAAAATAAAAAATTAACTTAGAATTTCTGTGGAGAAGTAAATCTGATATCTTATGCTGCTATGGAACTCAGTTGCTGACTTAGACCATATCAATATAGCTTAATTAGGATTCATGTGAATTCCTTCTTATTTTTAAGAACCTCAGTCCTCAACATCCATAAAACATTAATGTTAATGTTAATGTTTATTGGATTTATATGCCGTCCTCCTGAGGGACTCAGGGCGGCTCACAACCATCAAAAACATGCAATACAAAATTTTAAAAGTAATTAAATAGGGAAAATCCAATAAATACTTAAAAATAGGACTAACAAATTTAAAATTTAAAATTAACATTCAGATCAAGACTAAAATTAATATTGGATCAAGGGATACCAGCTTGTTGGAAGAGCCATGTCTTCAAGACACGGCGGAAGGGCCGGAGGTCAGGGATTGTTTGAAGCTCCAGGGGTAACAAATTCCAGAGGATAGGTGCTCCCATAGAGAAGGCCCTCCCCCTGGGGGTCACCAGTCAATATTGTCTGGCAGATGGCACCCTGAGGAGGCCGACTCTGTGGGACTGTACTAGGCGATGGGAGGCTATTGGCGGCAGTAGGATAAAGTGGATAAAATCCCTTCTGACTTTCTGCAAAACTATCTTGCTTTGCTTTGCCACACCTTCAACAACATACAATAGCAAAATACAACAGCAGAAACATGAACAATATTGTATTACTGATTTCTCTACTATTTTTTCCCTTTGCAGGAAAGCTTGGTTGACCAGCGTTGGAAGCCCTAGCTCACGAATTGACCGGACAAATTTTTCTAATGAAAAGGAAATCTCAAAACTTGAATTCTCTGGATTCACCACCAGATACTAAAAAAACAAATCATAGAATTATCTTATTTCTACAATTACATCAAAGTTTCTAAGTCTACCTAAAGCAAATTAGGGAAATATAACAATTATCATATTTACATTGTGGCCAAATGTTTATATGGTGTGTTAAGGCAGAGAAAAATATCACTTAGTTAAACTTTTTTTTCTTTACAGATACTTTATAAACCCCTGGTTAAGGCCACCTCTACCAATTTGGGTATGATTAAGCATGTTGTTTTGCTATCATGTGCATGTTTACTTGGAATTGACTCCTGTTTCCAACAGGGTTAGTCCAGGTGATTATATTGTATATACAGTATGCCTGCAGCTTTAAGGATCTGTCCCAAATGTAAGGGTGGAATGATTTACATTTTAAAACTAATATCTATGACTACATTCGGTGAAATAACTTATTAAACCTTAGATATTTAATTCTAGACACTCTAAACCAAAATGTTTTATAATAAATTAAAACAATTTTTAAAACTTTATCTAATTCTCTGGCCAATGAGTGTTCCTGTCCCTACAATATTTCCAATTGGAAGCTATCTGTCATCATGGATGGAAAATACCAAATGTGTCACATTAAATTTTGAAAAGAATGTTGGTGCTATTTTTCTATATGAGGTGCTGAAATAAATTTTGAGTGCCATAAAACTAATTTTATCTGGGTGGAGCTACTTCTTCCTTGTTCCTCCACTCCTTGCTTCTTCTGTTTTCACGTTGGCACTGTCCATACCATGGGGGAGGGAGGAAAGATCCCATGGCCTTGGCCTTCTAACTAATGTTTTATGTTTTTTTATTGACCTTCCTCTCTCTTTGCCTTACTGTTGTATTGAGGTAAACAAAGTAGAAGACCAGATGGTCAAAGTAATCTGGAATCAAGAAACAGCTTGTTATAGTGGTTGAGCTCTTACAAGTGCCTCTGATACCAACCTCTGACATCCCCCAGCTTAGGAAATACTTAAATGTGTCCAGTGAAAGGAAAATAACTTCTGAGAAGATTATTTTTGAGCATGTGTAATCCAAGTGAGAAGAGCTTTTCCAGGTTGCTTCTGTGAGTTATTTGTAGTGTGCAAATGGAAAAAAAGATTGATATTGATTTCTACAGAGGTGGAAATTGAGCATTTTCCATGGCATTCTATATGATCATTGACTCTAGGTTTGCTCCTTCAAATATCAAGGCAGAAAAGAATAACAATGGATCTTCTATTTTCACTTGCGCCAACAATATTGGCAAACTGCAAATATGCAAAACTACTGACATTTATATGTATCATCTAAGCAGGCATTCCCAGGAAGCTATTGATCTGAGTCATTAATAAAGCATGAATTCATTGCTAATTCAAATGGGCACTTGAAAAGGCCTACCATGTGTACGAAGAAGAGTATTTTTTTCTACAACCAGATTAATTTTCATTGGATCTTTTATTCACGTTCTTGCCTGCTTAGTAAGTTGTTATAATTCCAAACACACACAGCTTTTGTGATCATCTACAAACACGCTTTGTTAAACTCCTTAAGGACAACCCTTGTAAATCTGAAATACAAAATGGCAAAGATCAAGTGTAGGTCTTGTTCATTAGTCAGAATATCTTTCTGATGGGAACCAGTCTGTATTTTCTTTGGGGCCATAATGAATATGAACACTTATGCTCAAAAAACTTTTCTTTGCTCATTCTCGGTTGCTTAGTATGTTAAGGAAATAAAAAGATAATGTAAGATTTGTCCACAATCCCAAAGGTATCTCTGTGTTTCAAATGTTAGGTAAAATACACAGGAAGATTATTTTATGGATCTCATTTTTTTTTTGCTTGTCATGTTTGTATATTTAAACCCATTCCATATCTGAGCAAACTTTCAAAACCAATGAATCAGAAATTCTAGTACAGCATCTCCCAGTTTAATACATTCCCATCCAGTATATCCAGAAAGAGAATAAGTGGGAAGCTGCTCTCCTGATGCTAAAAGGTTTTCAGAAAATATGGTTGGGATCAGTGGAGTAAATATTTCTAAAAAGATGTGAAGTGATAGAATTTCATGGAAGCTAATTTTCACAAAAATTAATAGGCAGTAATACAGAAAATCAATATGTGATTCAGGAAAAAAGGCAGGAGGCATAGACCAACATCTAGAACAGAAATGGATCCATTCAGAACATTCATGCATAAATGGATGAAAACTGTCAATGCCCTACATCTAGCAGACCAGGGCATATGCCAAAACTTTTTACCAACGAAATAGTTCATATTCATTAAGAGTGTATTCATTGGAGTGGTAAATGAGTTGGATACTTACTCCGTTTTTATGAATGAGTTCATTCTTGCTTAATTGAATATAGGATAAATCTCTTAGAGGAGTAAGGTCAACTGCTTACTTGTTGGATCTTTGTGAATTGTGATAAAAACCTGCCAGAAACAAACTACATGGTATAGGAATAGGTGTTTTCTTCAGGGATGGGTAATTCGATTTTAAGGGTCTAGATGTCTACTGAATGCAGTATTAAAAACCGGAACTTTTCCAATCCTATCTTAGAATCATTAGTAAGAATTAAGTCCCAAGCTTTATTTGATAATGAAGATTAATTGGGCCCTTTCAATGTTAATTTGAGATTGGATGAAGAAACATAAATAGCCTGAGTGACATTGGTGGGGATTAGCTAAGGAGAATTGCCTTTTGTTTCTGTTGGATCTCTCAGGACCATTCAATACTGTCAAGGAAGAATGATTTTGCACTGGTTCCTTATAATCTCTTCAGAAGGAGATTATGTCTCATTCCTCTTTTCATCTTTTTTTTTAAAAGTCTCCCTTTTGTCTCTGTATTTTCTAACATTTAATGTTAAACTCTTTGTGTTTCTCTGATTGTAAGCTGTAAGTATAACTGAAACATACCCAGAAACAATTTTGCCCAATACTGTACTTTAAATATGACTTCAAATCAGTGGTGGGATTCATAAAATCCCACCACCAGTTTGCTAAATTGTAAGTGCAGGCGGTGTGCGTGTGCTCCTCTTCTGTGCATGTGTGTGTGCATGTACGCGCACACCTGGCTTTTGGAGCCCAGGGAAGCCACAGTTCCAATCTATTTCTGCTTCTGAAGAGCAGAAATAGATCAGAACGGTGGCTTCCGTGGATTCCAAATGCCGGATTTTAAAGCTCTGCTAATTCATGCGGCAGAACTTGTAGCCACGCGAATTAGCAGAGAGCTCCACTTTTGAAGCAGAGGGAAGAATGCTCTCTTCCCTCAGCTTCAGAAGCCCCGCGTGTGCATGTGCATAGGCCGGGCAGCTGGCTTTTTGATCGCTCCGTTGTTTGTTTTTGGCGGAGGAATAGGTGTTTACCGGAGCGCTCCGGTAAGCGCCTCCTTCTTCACCCCCAGCCACAGCAAACAGAGCAATCAGAAAGCTGACTGCCTGGCTTGTGCAGGCGCACTGCTTCTGAAGCTGAGGGAAGAGAGCGTTCTTCCTTCTGCTTCAAAAGCGGAGCTCTCTGCTAATTTGCATGGCTACAAGTTCTGCCGCGCGAATTAGCAGAGCTTTAATAAAGGGAAGGGCGATGGTGGGGGAAGATAGGCGGGGCCGGCCAGGGGTGGATTTTGCCGCTTTGGTGAACCACCCCTAGTCAGCCCTTCCGGCTCGCAGGAACCGGAGCGAACCAGTAGGATACCACCTCTGCTTCAAATGGTGGTGTTCTTCAACCTTAGCTACTTTAATATTTATGGACATTGACTCCTATGTCAGCTGGAGATTTCTGGGAGTTGAAGTCCACACATCTTAAAGTTTTCAAGGTTAGGAAACAGTTCTAAACATGATAGAGAAAAATGATTACTTGTAATTTATTAGATCATGCTAGATTTACAGGTGATGGGGACAGGGAGAGAGAAAAGAAACCACTATTCAGCTATGAGGCCTACCAGGTATCAGCTACTGCCTCATTTCTGCCCAGCTTCTCTGCATGATTGATCACTACTGAAAGCAGCTTCACAGTGGTTGCTTCAGGCAATGGACTGACTCCACCTGCTCAGGCTAGCAATTGTAGATGCATCTGTTAATATGTTGAAAAAGTTTTCTTGATGCAAAGTTCAAATCTTAAATGGTAAAATGAACAAACACATAAAAACTTTAAGCACATGCTAGAATGTATTGTTTATTTGTATCTCACCTTTATTATTTTAAAAATACCTAAAGCTGACAAACATACCCGACACACCTTTTATTATAAGCAGAAATGGATGCCTGCATTTAAAATGTTTTAATTTTGCTTTTAATAATTTTTTCCAAATTATTAAACTTTCAGTACAGTGTTAGGTTAAAGGCAAACATCTAAAGAAGTAAAAACAGAAGTAGCCAATTATGCAGTTAAACCTAGCAAAATAATATTTGTCATCACAATTTTCAGCTACTACTACAAGCATAAAATTAAACCCCAGCTACATTTCTTTTGAGCAAAGATTCCTCAGCAGTGACACCTTCATTGTAAAAAACCATCAACCAGCCTTTTCTCTCTTGAAAAATGGTGACATCCAAGTGAAGGTATTAAATAGTTAGATCCATGGGGTGGGGAGACAGTATGAAATAATATTCAACATTATTGTCAGTCATATAAAGCTGCATTGGAAAAATGCTTCTATAGATAAAACTGCATAATTTTCTTTAATAAGCATTGCAATGCTGTATGCAATCAATACAATAGTAAGTATAGGGTAATTATTAAAATATTGAAACAATATATTGTGTCAAGGTTTGTAACAATATAATACAAAGACAAAAGAGGCCAAGGCTTTAGTTGTATGGCTATAGTCACCATCTTGACTTTTTAAACTACCTAATGCCTTTATTATGGAGCTCTTGCCTATAATTTTAAAATCACTCAGCTGTACGGTACTAATACTGACATTCTAGAAACAGTTTAATAAGATTAAGTCTTGTTCTAGAATATTATGGACAATTGTTTAACCTCTTATTATGTTGCTTTGGTTTGTAATACAGGTGAGCAACCTCTATTGTGTTGGCTGTTGTATTTAATTACACATTCATTTATCTGCTAAATGCATTAGCACACATTAAAGACAAAGCTTTTACATGACAGAGATGTCCTAACATCTTTAGTGGTGCTTTAGAATAATACCACCAGGATGCAATGGCTTCAACAATCTGTCTCCAGCATTGTGCAGCTACAATGGGCAAATCACATATAGAGTCAACAGCTTCCCATTGCTAAAGCCTATGCTACCAAAGAAGAAAACCATGTTGTGATCATGGATAATAATTGAATATTGATGGAATTAACCTACACAAGTCTATCAAACCCATCCTCCACGAACCTGGTGTTTTGCAGAAGTATTGAATTACTATTTGCAGATTACTTCGCTAGAAAATTCTGCAGTCTGTTAGCGAATCTGCAATCTGTTTCACATATCTGCAAAACAGCTGATGAAAAAAAACTAATCTTCTAAAAGCTTTCAAAACATGTAGCTATACCTTCTGTGCTTTCCCTTCTGTACCCTGAATTTTGAAATCTAGTACTCATCGCTAAAAAAATTAAAATCTAGCACACATCAGTTCTAGTATTTTAAGAGGTGAAGGGAACAGTCAATATACTAATTTTATTTGACTGCAGCAGAGTAGCTTCCTGAATCTCAACAAGGAATTCAGCATTGGATATTGAGAAAAAGCATATGTATTGTCACATAGATTACATCATCTAGATTCTAGCATTAGCAAAGATGCAATGAGACTTCAGCTTAACTCTGATAAATAGGGCATAGCATCCTATTTGTATGCAGTATTGTCCATTTTTTGGGAATACATAGCACCCCTGTCATCTTTTTGTCAGCAAATCTGATAACTAGGCTAGAATTTAGCTCTCCAGCCTCCACTTGCTGCCCCTGGATTATCTGAGTGGTTTAAATCTTATAATTAGTGTTATTTGCAAATTTCTTAACAACAAGCCATTGCACATTAACCTTTTTGGGGGATTAGATCTAAGGCAATTTAAAGATTTATCTTAAAATTGAATAAATGTATATTATATAGATACAATGGATTGTAGCTTATAGACACAGGTCAGTTCTATGGCCATTCCAAGTTTTTAATGACCACTGTGAAATGTGTAAAAAAAATTTTTAAGAGTACTACTTTATTTTACACTCTTAAGATAACCATTTTATACTTCTCAATTACAATTACGGTGAACTGTATCTGTTATTTTTAAAATGTTGCTGAGCACATTGTAAGCCGCCCTGAGTCTTCGGAGAAGGGCGGGATATAAATGGGATTTTTTTTTAAAAAAAGGGATGTTTCTAGGTATTCTCATAACATGGCTGCCATGAGGGACATAACCAGTCACAAACTACCCATTTCACAGAAATAAAGCATTATCTTAAAAATGTTTATGCCATTCACTTCCATATGGCTTTGGACAATATGGGTTTGCAAGGCATTCAGGTGTGTCAACTCTGAATCAAACCTGGCTGAAGCCATCTTTTGCCATGAACTCTGAAAGGGGGAAGGGAGGGGGAAGTAGATAGACTGGCTAACAGTCAAAACAAAGTGTTTTCTTGTGGAAACCAAGGTCATCCCAACAGATGGCAATTGAAAGAGGAGAGGAGTGACCAAGCAGCCAGCCAGCTACTTCCATTGGATCATGTGACTGGTAACATCTGGAGAGAGAAATATTTGCTCCTTTAATTAGGTTAAAATTGCGGGAACTTTTAGAATTGGTTTCACTGCCTGTGCCAATATGAAGTATCCAATAAATATGTTCTTTGAGGAATTTACCTGCCTCGGAGTTCTGCTTTTGGAAGATGCATTACTTGGAACACTGACATAGTGCTTTGCCAGAAGTGAGCATGAAAACAAAAGATGTGGTGCTTTGAAAGTTTAATATTTAATATTTTCTACTTTTCCACTGTTTTGTTGCTGGTGTTAATCATAAAAGTGTGGCTATGTGCTCCGGACATTCAGGAATCCTATTCAAGGCTATTTTTGAAACCATATAGACTGGGCACTTAAAGCCTAGAATCATATGAAATTTAAGACACCATGGTTCATTATAGTATATTTACTGTATATATTGTACCTTTCCTGGAGAAATGTGAGAAGACCCACTTCATTTTTGATAAGGCTCCATTTTTTTTAAAAAAAAAAACCTTGCTCTTTGATGATACCAATTTCTTACTCTACAAAATTTGGCTTTTTCAAGTAACTGACTTGGACAGTTATATGTAGCAGACATATAGTATTTTCTGAAATGAAAAAGCCATGGTTCTAATTGAAGGCCAGCAGAGCACTTAAAACCACTCCCAGGTTGCTGTTCCCACACACAAATTTAGCTGTTATGTGTACTGTTAAAAATATATAAATAGAACCCAGAAAAAAGTGCTATTTTTGATAATCTTGGAAGAGGTAAAATTTTACATACCGTTAAAATAGGTTAAGTACTCACCACTTCCTCACCATTGTTCCATGAAAATGAATTCCTGTAATTCTGTTTTATTTTTAAAAGAAAGAATAAAAGTATGGGTTTCATGACATTAGTATTTCCATAATATACACCTCTTAATAACAATGTTTTTGATAATAAATTCATCAGAAAACAAGAAAACAATTAGATTGGAAACTCTATTAAATGTATTTATCCTAGGTCACAAATCTTGTTTACAAACAACATAAAATATGGTAGGTTTGTAAAGGCCTAAAGACATTTAGTGGTCTTCCAAAACACCAGCCTTTCTGTCTTTCTTATCCCATTTCAACATGTGCCTGGAATTGATCAGAGCTATTTTTACAATTTACAGATCTATTTAGACATCAAGTGATAGCTGTCCAGCAATGCCTATCTGTAAATCTAGGACTCATAACATCAGCCAGTGAAAATTGTTTTTAGTCCAATAGCTGATCACAGGCAATTATTAGCAACCCAGGGCTCTTTTCTTCTAATTTCAAACTTGTCAATTTCAAACTATGTCCTCATCCTATTCATAACCCCCAGGTTCCTCTGGATTTGTGCCTTTTTGTTACAGGAGAAATAGAAATATATTAGCATTCCTCTTCTTCTGTTTGCCTATACACATGTCCATGAACATTTGTCCATTGTTACACAACATCCCACTGGCAAATTGGGAGCAGGTGTGTGAAAGGAGGTTGATAATTTAAAAATATGCTAACTCTACTGAAAATCCTAATTACTTAATTATCTGTTACATTTATTACTTGCCTTTCTTCTAGGAGCTCCAGATGGTGTATATATCATTTCTCCTCTAAATTTTGCCCACAATATCATGGCAAATTCTACTTTGGAGGCAGCACAGAATAATCAAATGAGCTGCTATTGTTTTGGTAGATTACTACTTTGGGTCCTGCTATTCCTACTCTGAAAAAGAAAGCCCCAAACCTCTTGCAATTTATTTTCCTTAAAATGGTGTTTGGGAAAGGTGTTTGTTTTGTGGACAATGAGAGAGAGCGAATATTGGGATATTGAGTGGTTAGATAGTTAGATGACAGTTGCTTAAAGAGACTCTGCCAACTGGGGAATGAGGAACAAAACAAGAGGAGACAATTGAATGTGGGCAAGGCCTGGGACATGAAGGGTTTTAATTGTTGTATGTGACTGAGCTGTATGAATAACAAAAACAGGAGAAAGAATCACAATAAAGATAATGGTCAGATAAAAGAAACCTGAGTCCAAACCAGAAAAGTAATTTGAGAAAATGTCTCAGACCTGAGCCTCCCTAGGAGAGGCACATTCAGATTTGCAAGACTGTGCCTGTCGCCCTATAATAAAAGTAGTACTAGCATTCATAGTTTTGGTTTTCAGTCACGTCTACATGAAGGACTGAGAATCCTAGACTGCCAGCTATTCCTAAATAGGCAGGTATCCTGTTCTAGTCCAAGGACACGCAAATACACAAAGATGTGGTTTTGTCCTTTTTACTAAAGGAGGCTTGCAAACACACACACTTACAATATAGAGGTACATTCTCCCAAAACTTCAGCAAGTTTGGCTTACAAATGTTCCAAATCAAAGTGGCCCTTAGGAGGAATGTTAGGTGAAGTCTAAGGGTCAAGCTTGCACTAGATTCATCAGCCAATCCAGATTCAAAGTCAGGGTTGCAAGTTTTAAAGTTAAGGCACATGGAGTAGGAATCAATGGGTGGTTCGTTGTCCACAGGGAGCTTGTCCTTGCTGCTCCATTTGAATAGAAATGGTCCTGGTATAGTTCATTTAGCAGAGCAAGACTACTTCCATGCAAGCAGCCTCACAGAATACCCCTTGTTCTATTCTCTTGGCTGTTGAGGCTATTGAGCTCTTGCATTGGGAGGGAGGAGGTAGTAATTCCATGCCCTCATCTTCAGAGAGCAATGGCAGCTGTGGCTGCTGCTTGCAGTTTTTCCCTACCTCCTTTGTCTGCTCAGACGGTGCTGATGTTGCTCATCGTCTCTCAGTACTTTTGAAATTGCCTCTGGCATTAACTGCCCACCATCAGTCCCCTCATCTGACTCCAGATCTGAGCCACCATGACAGTAGGCAGGACCATGATCAGGTGGAGGACATGATCGATCCTTTGCCCAGCTTTCGCTAGTGTATCAGCTGTGGTCCTACCTCAACCACAAGGATCTTTCAGTTGTAATTCATACCTCAACTGGACTTGTTTAGATTACTTTAATGTATTTTATGTGGGGCTATCTTTGAGGATTGCCTTAAAACACCAGTTGTTTTAAATTTATTATTGTTTATTGCTATTAAGCACTGGAAATCTTTTGTAAGTTTATCAGGATATACCGTAAATGCAATAAATGAGTAAATGATTGCTGGTACACAAGCAATTTGGCATTTGGGCCCCTTTCTAGTGCCATACCACTGTGTTAATATCATGGAAGCCAAGGAGCTGATACAAAGCAAAAATGTAAAGCAAAAATCCCTTATATTTTCTTTCCTGATGAAGCATCTACAATCATGAAAAGGCATTTCTCTGTTCAGGGGAGTGGGAGCAGCACTGATGTGAGAATGTATTACCACTGAACATCAAGGGAAGGAAAGTCAATCCAACCTGGTGCCAGGATTCTACTGTTTGCGGGAGGGTCTCTTAAATGCTGCTGCTAGCTTGCTGGGGAATTCTGGGGGCTGAAGTCCACACATGCTAAAGTTGCGAAGTTTGGAAAGCACTAAGATGGATCTTTAAGCACTGGCTGAAATTCTCAATATCAGCTTACCTATTAGCAGCCTTCCTGCCTTGTTTTGCTCTGATTGAAAATTCTGGGCAATCCTTAAATGTGGTCCCATTTATTTATTTAAAACATTTCTATAGCTACTTAAACCAAACTGGGTGGCTTACAATCAAAAGCAAAACCACATATACATAATAAAAAATAAAAAATAAACGCAATGACTAAAAAAAAAGCCCACAGAAAAACTTGGCACTTCACTTAACCTTTCCTGATACAACTTACACATTCTTTCTAACCTCACCCCATATAGAGAACATTGCAGCAGTCAGATTGCAACAATGAGCAAGAATTGACCATGTTTAGAACTGCCCTACATTTACATGAATGGTGCAATATTGTTTGAACACTGGAAAACAAGTTTTCTATTGCTCCATAATGTAAAATAAATCATATTATGTTTAGATCAGAGTACATGTGGAAATAAAAGCATAATTAAGTCTAAACAAAATGAACCAAGATACTGAGTTTTCTTTTTATTCAAGTCTGGCAAAGATTTATGAGACTTTCTTTAAGTCTGATGTCACTGACCATTCTATAGCTCAGCCAAGTACTCTGCAATCTTTGCCCTGCTTCAGTGTCTTCTGACATCTAAAGGAGGAATCCAATTCATTTTAAGGTAGCTCAGAGAGAAAATGTATTCAAATTTGTTTTTAATCATTCTTCTGAGTACAATGCTATGTCAAATTATTTACTAAGACTGTATTACTATTACTCTTCTCTTCTTTCCTAGTACCTATCTCTTCTCACTTATGAATATAACCGTGTTGCTTTTATCTTTACAATTTATATTGTTTTATTGTTTTCTAGTATGATTTGATTGCTTATTAGTAACCTATGACTGTCACTAAGCCTTGTATCTTATGATTCTTGATGAATGTATTTTATTTTTTCTTTATGTACACTGAGAGCTTATGAACCAAAGACAAATTCCTTGTGTATCCAATCACACTTGGCCAATAAATTCTATTCTATTCTATTCTATTCTATTCTATTCTATTCTATTCTATTCTATTCTATTCTATTCTATTCTAGCTGGGGTTGTGACAAATACATATAATTACCTCCGTATCTCTATTATACATTGAAAATGCCTTCTCAGTAGATTTTCTAGATTTCTCAGTACACAAACCACTGGATATATGATAAATATGTTCCCTAACAGCATAACACTAAAGAGGATCCCTGTAATTAGGCATGCAGAAAGGAGAGAGATTACCTAGGCAAGAAAAAATAGCAACTATGTTCTAGGGCAGGGGTCCTCAATCCCAGGACATAAATTGAAACCAGTCTGTGGTCTGTTAGGAACCAGGCCACAACAGTTGGAGGCAGGCAAGAAAACTGAAACCCCCACCCCACCCTGGTCTGTAGAAAAATTGTCTTCTACAAAACTGGTCCCTGTTTCCCAAAAAAGTTGAGGGTCTCTGTTCTGGGGATTAAAAACAGACTCTGAAGGCAGAAAATGTTTAGAACCACAGAGTTAGAAAGGGTGTTTAGTCTATCAGGTCAACTGTTTGCTCAATGCACAACTCCAAGGTAAAGCATCTCTTGACAAATTACAATTCAATCTGGTTGTCCCAAAGATGCTTTTTCAAAGGCAACTGGATTTTTTTCCTTGAAGACATTTTGCTTCTCATCAAAGAAGCTTCATCAGAAAAAGCATTCAGTCAGAAAAAGCATCTTTGGAACAGCCATGACCTGGATGACTGAGAATCTCCATAGACATTCAAACTGCTTGAATATATCCAATGAGGAAGAGCTTATACTCCTTGAAATATCAAGATCCTTTGCTGAACTAATTTTATTGTTGGAAAAAATTCTAATGTTCATTCGGAATATGCAATTCTGTGGTTTAATTCCAATACTGGATGTCCTACAATTTAGAACGATAGAAAATAATAGAAAAATATTATGTAAGAACTATTCAATATTTGAAAAGTGCTGTTTGTTTGTAAATAAAGGTGGTGAACATATCCAAACATATCTTTCTGGTTCAAGATCACTCAGCTCTTTTTAATGGATAAGGTGGGACTAGAACTCACAGTCACCCACTTTCTAACTTGGTTTCTTAACCACTAGACCAAACTGGCTTTCTGTTGTATCTTCTAATTATCTTCCACTCGGCCTTCTCAGGAGTAAATGGCCCCAGTTCCTTCCATCTGCCTTTGTAGAGCTGAATTTCTAGTACCTGATCATACTTGTTCCTTTTTTCAGAAGCAATTTTTATTTGTCTGAATTTGTCTTAAAATGTGGAGCCCCAATTTTGTTACAGTGCTTGAGGTAAGCACTTGAAATTTACTCTGATCATTGCCTCTTAGCAGACAGAAAACCTTTACATTTGAAGGGTCCAGCCTGCACAGGTTTCTTTCTGTTCTTTATAGAAATAACTCACTGTTTTTTTTCTTAGATAAAAACCATATTCTCTCTGCTTTCAGGATCCAGTCTACTGTTTTGTGTACCACAATGTGCCTTTTTTTTCCAGTAAAGTCTCAGATCCTATTTCTTTTACAGTGACCTGAAGCATTCCTCCACACTACTTTTCTTTCTTCCAATGGTCATTCCTATCCCATTAGGCGTAATAAATCCTTTAAAAAACAATTTCAGCATGTTTTAGTCTAAACATTTAAGATTTGATTTTTCTGAGTCATCTTTATATTTCATCTTTGTTTTCATGCCAGCTCTAATACTGATCACATAAGTTAAATGCTAATTGATATACTAAAACAGGCCCAAGCCTGGTTTAGTGAAAAGGAAAAAAGTCGCAATACTTCACATGACACTGCTGTGACGACATGAGTGTGACACCCCTGTACTGAAACAGCTAGCATGCCACAAAACATTGTAAAAGAACACTTTGTCTCTTTCACGTGCCTTAGGTGCCTCAGACAAGCACCTGACCAGTCTCATCAGAATAGTGTTAAGCTACAATAAAAGGAGAGAGTAGTAAAAATTCAGTATAGAAAATGCGGTCAAGCATTGGCTTCAATAAATCAGAAAAAGAAAGAAGCGGGAGGCCAGGAAATGGAAATAGAAACAAAATTCCTTATTGGTCAAGTGAGATTGGACACACGAAGAATTTGTCTCCAGTGCATAAGCTCTCAGTATACATACAAGCAACAATCGACAAATCATGATCATAATCATAAAATACAATAATCATAAATCATAAGATACAACCCAGTGATAGTCAGAAGCTTTACAGGACCTCACAGCAGGGATTCCAGTTGTGGTATTTAAAACCTTGGATGTTTTTAGACCAATATAAACAATATGGAACTCAAAAAGCAAGGACCAATTCTTCAATGAGTATGGGTAATTGGATCAGTGTCCTTTCCAACTTTTACGGTTTTATACATCAGTAAACTAAGGCAGACTTGTTTGCTTATGAATTTACAGATAAGATTTGTATCCCATCTTTTCTAATATCAGCACTCTTGATAAACTGTTGAAAACAATTCAAGCCGAACATTGTCATAAAACCCAAAATCAGACCTATCAGTAAAACAAATATTTATGATAAAAAATAAACTCTTTATCCGTGATAGAGCACATACTTTGCCTGAACAGGTTTCAATGTCATGGTCCCACCCAAAACACTGGAAACCATTGCTAGTTGATACAGAAACCATGCTGAGTCAAATTGGTTGGTTAGTTTATATTCCGCATTCTCCTCTGGTGAACAGACAAGATGCTTCCTATGCTATGACCGGCAAAAGCACATCACTAGGAAGTTCCCAGTTTCCTGAACTAGTGGACAATTTAAGATATTGAGAGTATCTTGGGCAGATACCCCAAATGGTACAGAGAACTAAGTCCACCATTTACAGTATGGAGAATAAACGGCAAAGCACAGAATTATGCAAATATCTGCCACCCAGAATAGTTACTGGGAAGCTTGGAAGGTAAACAGGGTCAAGCATACTTAGTATTTGGATGAGATTCCTTATAGGGTAAACTGGGACATTTTAAATAATCTGATTTGGTGGAATTTTAAGGTTTAAAGGTTATTAAAATACACAATCTTATACCAAACACCAAACACTTTTTAAAAATGCATAACATATTTTTGAAAATGGTAGAAAGCAATAGGAAACTACTACTGCACTGCTGAAGAAAAAACCCCTGCAGGAATCTGTTCACAAAGTTACTACGAGTTAAACAAAACTTAAAGGAGACATCATTTTCTACACATAGCCAAATAAAACAGCAAAGTGGAGCCACCCATTATTTTATTTTTATTGGGCCCATTCGGGACAAGAGAATTTCTGGAAAATAGAGGTTGGAGGCAGGCATTTTGCTTCAAAGTATGTCAGCTTTTTTTTAATTCAAAAGTTATTTTTTAAATGTAAATAATATAGAACAGGTATGCAGGGAGATTAAAGCCGCTGAAGCCTCTTACTGGGGCCAGATAAATATAGCAATTATATCTATTAAAAAGTGTACATTCAAGCTCGGCCAAGGTAGGTTGTCAGTTGCTTAGACTCCAGCATTTACATTCTTTCTCTGCCTCCCATTGGGCCTTGGTCACTAAGCAACCACTCAACATCAGAGCTTGGGGCTACAGTTTGAAACTACAGGCTCTGCCATTCTGCGGGGAGCTCAAATTGGATCCCTTTCTTCCAGTTCTCTCTCTCTCCTACACCCTGTTGAGCCACCTTCATGAATCTAGACATCAAGTTTAATCGGCGGAGAAGAGGACCTCTGCATCAGTAGTAAGTGTTCTGATTTGGGTCTTCCAGAAGTGCCCCCACATGAGTGAGTTGTGGGTTGTGTGGTGTCTCTGCCTCAAAACACAGGGTTCTAAAAAATCAGGTTCTTTATCCTGGTTTGTGGGAACCTATTCTTATCCAAGGTTTATAGGGTTTGGAGAAAAGCAGCTGAATGCAATTTATTGCTTTATCAGACAAACCGAGCAGCAGCATATTTGGGTGGTAAAAGGAAATCAAGTAAGGCAGAAATTGGACAGGTAAAGTGGTTTTTGCCAGCACAATCATGGGGGGGGGGGGGGGAATTAAATTTCATCATAAAATCATTCCAGCTTCTTCCCTTGAAAATGCCCAAAATTGCCCTGCGATGGGCCCTCCCTGTCTTATACAAAATACATCATCAAAAGTAGACTTTGTAACATGGTGCTTTGCAGGTGCTGGACTACAAGACCTATTGCCCCTATCCACCATGGTCATTTTGTAAGAATGGTCATGACGATTTCTAGTTGTCTATGTATGGAAACTACCAGGAAATGGGGGCTCACTAAGAGCCATGGAAGGTGGGAGGGGTCATCGAGCTTTCAAATAATCAGGCATGGAGAGACCTTATCTTAAGAAAGCTGGGGAGGGTGTTTGAGGTGAATTGGCTGGGAAGCGATAAAAGCAATTAGAGGAAGAGATTCGGGCCAAACCCTATATATGCCAAGGTGATGAAGACGCTGGGTTGCCCTACTGTGTCAGTGGCTCTTGATAAGATCATGAGTCTAAGAATAGTAGGGAGATGGTTATGTGTGGAATGTTCCCAGGAAGTCATTAATAAGGCTGGGGGTGAAGGGCTGTAATTGATGGAAAAGGGAGGGAAGGAGGTACAGAGAGAGTGAAAGATCAGGAATGAGAAACATGGGCAGGGGGACGAGGAATGCTGAGTGGAGACAGCCAGGCTCATGTATTTTATAAGAAGGTTTTCCTGAACAGCCATGTCTAATGAATGAAGCAGGGATATTTCTGATTTCTTGTTGCTCAAAAGGTGACAGTCCTAGCAGTTCTGAATAGCTAGGAGACTCAGCTATAAGCCTTGAAATTGCTAACATCAAATCTTGCCTCTTGCATTGCCGGTACTTCTGATTGTACCAGTGACATCAGGGGAATGTTATTGACTATATCTGGAACAGTATTTCCTAACTTAGCAATTTTAAGATGTCTAGATTTCACTTCCCAGAATTCTGGGATGTTGCCAAAACCTGATCTAGAATAATTACAGGAGGCTTAAACTGCATGAAATAACTAATTAAGCAGATTATCTGGATCCTTTTCAGTCAAGGTTCAGACCTGGGGAGGGTGTTGAAATGGCACTGGTTGTGCTTTTGGATGATCTCCAGCATGGGCAGGATGGTGGCTATGCATCTCTCCTTGCCTAACTTGACCTGTTGGCTTTCTATAGTATTGATCATATTCTTCTTCTGGACTGAGTCAGAAGAATGGAGATAGGTGGCACAGTATTGTGCTGGTTCACCTCCTTTATGAGGGTCGGTTCCAGTTAGTGGTGATTGAGGAGGAGAGATCTCACTCTAAGCCCATGTGATATGTTGAGTACACATGGATTGGTGGTCTTCCCTGTCCTATTTAATATTTTTTATTTATTTATTTATTTATTTAATGAGACTTTTATGCCGCCCTATCTCCCGAAGGACTCAGGGCGGCTCACAA
>JANHFR010007129.1:125098-135573 GCA_032468015.1 Mimophis mahfalensis | reverse complement strand
AAGGGCGGTATATAAATTTAAAATAAATAAATAAATAAATAAATAAATAAATAAATAAATAAATAAATAAATAAATAGTTTTGGTTTACCCTAGCATGCTGTTGGATGGACCTGTGTGTTCAGGTGGACTGCATATACTTCTTTGGTCTGAGTATTCATATTGTTCATTAAGTTCAGTATCCATCATGATAACTAGAAAAGATCATTTGCTGGCCAAGTCTGCAAAGAGGTTACATTCCATTCAAATAGAGATTCTCTTTGGCTCAGCTAGGCCTGGGCTTCCATAGGTCCTAAGTACACCTTTAAGAGGGGGCATCTGTATTTACTCCTCAAAGGCTTCCGAAACAGCCAAGCCTTAATCATTTTCCTTAAGTCCACAGGGGTTGAGGGAATTCTGCAGCTGGATATGACCCTTGGGTTGGGGGCAAATCCAGACATGTGTATCTTATAGTCTAAAATAAACACAATCCTATTTTTTTTCCAATATGGTAATCTAATTCTGTGCTAGAGTAATGCTGTTCAATTGGGTGTGATCAGAGCTGTTACATTTAGTTGATCAGTTAGCTTTATTTTCAAAAATCACAATAGATTAAAAAAATGCCCCTTGTTAAACTAGCCCAGCAATTTAATGTGTCTAAAACTTCCACCAAGACCTTTGGAAATGAGGCATATTCTGCTACGTGACAGAGGCTGAAGAACATTTCTTCAGAGGTGACAGTTACTAATATTATTGTGAATTAATTGACATAAGGTCCTTCCAGATGAGACTGTATTCTGAAGTTCTTGCCTTGTTCCAGAACTTTAATGGAATTCAGACACTATCCCCTTTTGTTATTCTCTTGTATTTTCTTACCATGTGTTCGGCTTTTTTCCCCAGAAGAAATATATTAAGGAAAGGAAAAAAAATCATTTTTGATTGCTAGTGCAGGGGATCCTCAACTGGAAGCAATCATAGCCTGCAATCTTGTACTTTAGAGTTCACCTACCTGGGTGTCCTCCAGATGTGTGGATTCCAACTTCCAGAATTCTTCACCCAGCTTGTCCATTGCTGAGAATTCTGGAAGTTGAGGTTCACATGTCTCGAAGTTTAGGAGAGAGGAACAATTATGTAGAAATTACTGGCATTAAAACCTTTCAAATATTTTTCAAACATGTTTTTTATTCAGGGATGGATAGTCACATATCCACATGGAATATTCACCTTATTAGGTGTGCAGACATGCATAAACCCTTCTGCATTTGTGAAGTTCCAGCTTTCATTACTATTTTCTTATTTCTGAAAGACAGGTTTTGCCTTTGTATACATTCCAAGGTTTGTTTTTACAGGCAGGAGGCCTTAGTCCTGTGAAGTCCCATTTATGTTGTAATGTAAAGTGATACAGTTCTGGAGGACAGCGAAAGGAATGGCTCATTTTTAAAATAATTTTATTTTTTTAAATTCCCTTGCTGAATTAATGTTGCCAAAGCAACAAACCTTAGTTTAGTGCAATGAATCAAGAATTGAACTTACATTTCGGAGGGTCATATACAATTTATTTGTCATTAGACAAGAGGCTGTCTAAGAAACCGTGACAAACTAGCTTTAGTCAGACTGTTCTGTGTATTTATAGGACTGAATGCAGATGTGCTGAAAGAAGCAAAGCGAAATGGAATTAGCATTATCATGCCAAATAGAATGTACATCACAATGTATAATATAAACATGGGTATAAAATTTGGACATTCATCTTAATATCAAGATATGCTGGTCTTGTTGTATATGCCTCTGCAACTCTCAGATCATTTATGAGGTTGTGGATTGATGCTATGCTTTTGTTTATTGATTTTAAAGTAGTGCACTTATCTACGGAGTTTTGGTAGACAGCCTTTTTATTCCTGATGAATTGCCAAATGGCCTTGGTTCAGTTGTACTGATGCTGTATAGTATTGATTAGCACATATAGAATTGGAGATGGATCCTCTTGAATGCTTGTTCTCTTCCCTTAAATGGTCTCTTGGAAGCTGTAGACAGGTTGGGACTTTAATGTTCACATTTATTTTTGACAGGTACAAATAGCATTGAACTTCTACCAATAGATTTGACTTTCGTGCAAAGTTCTAAAGAATAGCTTTTTGTCCATAAGAATAAATAGAACCAATTTATTTTTGGGGAAAAGTAAACATACTCTATGACTCTATGACTACATATAATTAAAGCTGTTCCATTCACACTATATCTCTGAATATTCAAAGTGAAGTATCAATATGCATATGATACCCATCTTGGACCAATTAGGGGAGGTGATAGAAATCCTGACTCCCAGCCTGTAGATTGTCAGGGCCTGGATATGGAGAAAGATACAGATTATTTTCAACTAGGAAAGAAAGTTGCAGCAGCCCTGGAAAAAATGATTTATGACTGTTTTTCACACTTACAGCTGTTATAGCATTTCCGCAGTCACTTCAAAATTCGGATGTTTGGCAATTGGGATGCATTTATGATGGTTGCAGTGTCTTGGGTCATGTGCTCTCACCTTTTGCAATTTTCTGACAAGCAAATTCAAAATGGAGAAGCCAGATTCATTTAACAACTGTGCTACTAACAACTGTGGTGATTCACTTAGCAACTGTGGCAACAGTGTTTGCTCATAAAATGGAGCAAAATTTACTTGGCAATGAATTGTTGTGAATGATCTTGCTTAACAACAGAAATTTTGGGCTCAATCGTGGTCATAAGGACTTCCTGTAGATAGATAGATCTGTAGAAATTGCAATGGTAAAATGCAGCAACGAATGCCCACTTGGATGACTTAAATGAAAATTAAACAATGTATGAATGGCATGATTATCAGTATGAGTAATCATGTTATTCTGGAATCAAGCAACTCAAAAAGGTGCTTGGAACCTTGAGTGGGAAGCATTTATGCACATATCCTGCCTGTGGGTTTCTTTAATTCCTCGAGCTGTCCAGAATGAGAGCAGAGTTTGGAATTAAATATAACATCAACCTCAATTTAGCATTTTGTTTGTTCTTGTTAATGCTCATAGTTCAGTATTTCCATAGGAGGGGAAACTTTTTGTATTGTACCTAAAACAGGAGATAACAGGAGATAAGGACACACACCAAACCAAGAAGATGGAAAAGTCAGTTGCATAATAAACACATTACCCAATTTCAGTGGTGCCTCATTTCAAGGGGGGGACGGACCTCCTTCTTTAATATTGTTTTCACTGTTTCCTGAAGGTTTTGTTGTTGTTGTTGTTCAAAATGCACTGGGATTGAAATTTGGTAGATGGGTTCTGCCACCATACAACTTTCTTTTTCCTATACTCTAATCACTATAAAGAGTCTATCTGGTTCACGCAACATATTAAACCAACATGTGATTTCTCTGGATTTGGTTGCTATGCTGCGTGAATAGTGCTATTGTGGTTTATGGCTGAGACTATAGTAAACCAGGCCATTGCTATTAGTCAAGAAACTATAATTAACACAATATGTAAGTCCAGCCACACAGTACTGTAATAAAATATTGGGAATCAACAGTTATATTAAATTAGTTGCATCCTAATTATAGGCACTATGTTGTGTACATATATCATGGTTTGTGCAATATGGGCAAGAGTTTGTTGGTTTGCAAGGTAGGGTCCAGTTTAGAGATCCTGGCTTGCATAGAATAAGGAGTATGATTGGGGTAATGAAAAAGCGTGGTTGTTGAAGTGAAAAAGGTCTGGGGGAGACAAGCATACGAGAAATGGAATGTTTTATAAATGATGAAATGCTCTGACACACTCAAGCTAGATCAGATTGGTAGAATATTTACTACAGATAGGAAAATGGATAGAGAAGTTTTAAGGTATGTAAATGTTTGTAGGAAGGTGGCTAGCATGTGGCCTATTTTATTGTAAGGTTTGAATGAATTTTGAAAGAAATGAAGACAATTGCATAATAATTCTGGCTATTTTGTTAAGTAGAAGTAAGAATGGGATATGTCAAGAAAACCCAAAGTCAATGAAATGCACCAGGAATGGTTATCTAAGAAGTATGTGCCATAAAACAAGAAGAGAAAGAATGAAGAGTGCCTAGATGCTAAATGAATGGGGATTGAATATAAAAGTGACTCAGCAGTATGGAAACAGCATGGGGTGGTTTGGTCATGTAGCAAGAATGAATGAGGATGGAATTGCAAAATAAATGTACAAAGGAAAGGTGATTTTGGTTTTGTATTTTGTAGGTACTTTAATTACAGTAGTATCACTTAACACTATGGCATTATCACATAGTTAAAATCACTGGGAAAGTTTGGGTAGGGTAGAGTTGATTAGATCCTGAAAAAAGAGAGGAGTAAGAAATTTAAAGAATGAAGGGAAAATTATGAAATGGCAGTTGGATGTGATGGAAGTTAAGGATAGTTTACATAATAGGAAGGTACAGACAAATGCATGAATTGCTTGTCTTTTTCTTATCTCTTAATATTTAATATTTAAGTTCTTAAAATTTCATGCTGCTTTTTGGTGCTTTGCATAAAAAATGAGCATATCAAGATAGGGAAGTATGCATGTTCCTGTGTACAGTGTGATTTGCGGGTAGATAAAGCATCTATATTTATTATTTTATTTTTTTAAGATAAATCCTGACACTGGAGGTCTGTTGATTTGGAGGTCACAGGTGAAGGGCTGACTTTGTGAGATTGGCTTATTTCTCTAAATCTGTTTCTGACTGCATTTGAGTGTGAGCAGAGGAAGGAAGTTGATCTTGGGGCCAGAGAAGTGTGGGGCTTGGACAGTTCTGGTTTATTTGATATTTTCATTACTCTTTTTTGGGAGTGCCGGGTTGGGGGAGTTGATCCAGGAAATCAGTATAAAACTCAAATCCTAAAAAGGCTGCCAATAGAACATCCATTCCCCTGAGTTTCTTTTCACTGGGAGTGGTGTGTGTAGGAGGAAGGGAGGAGCCCCTGCAGAAATGTGAAAGTGCATTGAAGCCCTGCAGGAAAATAGTTCAGAATTCCACCTTCCAAACTGCTGAAATATCCAGAAACTGGTTTTTTTTTTCTTCATGCAAACTGCATCTTCATGATTTTCCTGAACTGTACCATAGCAAGGTCTCTTATGTGTGGCTTGCAATTACCTTTCTATCAATCAAATTCCTATTTGTAATTGAACAAATGCAGAAGGAATTGATTATCACATAGAAAGCTTTACTACAGGTACTGTGCATATGTTTGAGTCTCCATCATTAAATAACTTATTTTAAGGAAAGGATGTCATTGAGTCTAATAACACAACATGGAACTTAAAGAATAGGCACAAAAATGTATTGTTTATGTCTCAAAGCACAACCCTAACCCTATCCATACTAAATGAGTTACAATTGGCAGTTACAGAAAACCCACTTAAAAGTAAAGAATATGCACGAGACTTTGACATATGGAAAATATGTTAAAGCTTTTCTGATCTCTTCTCAGTTATTTTTCTGGTCAAATTGGGAGGGAGAGAAAGAAAAAGTTGAGCTACAATTTTTAGTAACTGCAATAGTTAGAAAACTACTTTAAGTAGAAAGCAAGACATTTTATCAATTTCTCCTGTTAGGAAGGTGATAAAATGGTCTGGTCCCATTGGGCTCTTGGGAATTAGAGATTTTGAAACTGCAGTTATTGGGATTGGGGATATTTTATATTATGTATTGTGTAGTTGTTTTCATTAATGTTACTGAATTCTAGATGAATTACATTGTTTTATTGTACAAGATGTGCCGGTTGCCCATTTGGTGATATTGCTATTAAGATGACATAAGAGCCAGACTGTATGATACTAAACATATATTTCCTGCAGCACTTTGTTGCCACAGATGTGCATGGGAAGTCTATAAGCAATAAATGAGCATAATTTCTTGGAAAAGGGCGGTATATAAATATAATTATAAATAAATAAATAAATGAATGAATGAATGAATGAATGAATGAATGAATGAATTGCTACCTCCTACTTTTATTCCTTCAGTAATCAATATTGAGAACTCTTTTGCATTAGGTTCTTTAATAATACATTGTCATCCTACAGTGTCCTTTTATAGCTGTGTTCTTCATGAAAAGAGATGTTTCCAGCTTTTTGAAGCAGTGATGGAACTAGCCCCCAAGTCTGTTATTTTCCCTCCCACCAATATAGGAACAATTGTTTACAATACAAAAAATCAAACGCTGGACCTTGATCTATCTAAAATGTTGGGATTTCTTCTGGTTCTATCCAGATATCATTGAAAGAGATGCCATGAAAATATATTTAGCAGATATTATTATTTTAATAGTTAACCTGTACTCCCCCCCCCCCCCTTCTCTTCTTCTTCATCCACTTTACAATGGAGAAAACATAGTACTGTAGTATGAAGTAGTTCTGACCTAAACATTTTCCTGATGAACATTTCTTCACTGTTTTAGCTCATCATTTAGCTGGGAAAGGGGGCTTTTATTAGAGTTGTCAGCCTGAATCTAATAGGCAATCAGGTCTGAGGAGGGAATAGCTGACATAGCTCAGTTATTAAAGAAAAAAAAAACCCTTGAAATGCAAACAGGTGATTGAAGTGATACGTGATAACCTGGCTGGTGGATAAAGCTACAGAAACCACAACATATGTCCCCAATTATGAAACTTCAGTGGGTGTATTTTTCTTCTTGGCTCACATTTCTCACTATGAACTAAGAGTACATAATAATAAAACCTTGGATCTTAGCCAGCATAAATAGACATTTTGGCTAACTCCAAACATGTTTGTAGAAGACACAAAGTAATGCAGCTGTTGAACTGGATACCTTCCAATAAAGGATATCATTGCTCACCCCCCAAATATTCTTTCTTTAAATCAGAAATAAGCAGATATTTTGCATCTCAGAAATGCATCTGTTCATTTCAGTTCACACTAAGTGTATTGTTTGTACCTCGAGACATAAACAATACATTTTTGTTCCCATTCTTTAAGTTACACATTGTACCACAATATTCTGCAAAGTGCAAATATTTTCATAAAAATTCATTCTAGTTCCTAGATATGTGTAGAAGTTGAAAACTGAGTAAATTGGAATAGAAACTTGGATTGGTTAATTTTTTCTTCCAGTCCTAACGTAACTGTCTGCTTCAAACTTTAATTAACTTCATATGAGTCCACTTCCAACAATATGGAAGTGGTTTACCCTTGTTTTCTTCCAGGATCTTTGTTGACTTCTCAATCTAGCTATGGCCCTAATATACCCTGCTAATCTTTCATCCAAGTATCAAGCAGGACTAACTTTAATTATCTTTTAGGCATCAACAACAGGGCTGGGTTTCTACTGGTTCGGCCCAGTTCAGGCAAACTGTTTGTTAAGGTTGGGCCGGTTCTAGCAAACCAGTTCGGTCAAAAAAAAATTGGGGGGCCCTCCCACCTGCCCCAGGCTGAGGCGCACTGCCACGCCATTCAGCTGTGCTGCAAACAGCGAATAAAGGTAGCTATAGCCCAGGGATGGGTGGGAGGGCCAAAAATATTTTCCCCTCCAAAAAACTGACCCAACTGGTTGTTAGACCGGTTGAAACTCACCCATGATCAACAAGATAGATAGGGGAATGCAACTTGCTGAGAACTTCCAACTCTAGAGAAGTGTGATCCAGATGAAGTTCACCAGTATCTCAGGAACTTCACTTTCATTAAATTTCCAAGCATTATGGTAACAAAAAGTTACCACTATCAGAAGTATAGGTTCAAATTTAACATCACTGCCAGAGTAGTAACTAGTATAAGGTCAACCATGTTCAGGGTGGTATAGCCAAAATTGTTAGGGAGAAAATAATGCCTTTCTTACCTCAAAAAGTTAGGGTGTCAAGGACTTGGAAAAACAGGCCACAGAAGGAGGATAAGATCAAGGGATAAAATTCTGCATGACATGGAAAAAGTGGACAGGAAATTTAAAAACAATTTCTATTTCCATTTCTAAAAACAAAACAAAACAAAACAACCAGGGCTTTGTCATCTAGTGAAGCTATTGATTTAGTACAAGCAAACGCATGTACTGTATTTAAGACATCCCAAAGATGCTGTTTCCAAAAGGCATCTGGACTTCCTTGGTGTTTTCTTCAAAAACATTTGAAGAATTGAAGAAGATTTTTGGATCAGAAGTGAAACATTTTCAAAGAAAACACTGAGGAACCTCAATTGCCTTTTGGAAAAAGCATCTTGGGGACAACCATGACCCGGAAGATTGAGAATTTCCATAGTCATGTATTTAAGACAGTGAACAGTTAAGCTGTGGTATTCATTACATGATCTTTAAATGGGAAACAGGTGTGTTCATGGAGGACAGATCTATCAAGGTTTATTAATTTTGAACGTCTCAGTTAAGGCCAGCAAATCTTCAAATATAGTTACAATGCAACAATTAGGAGAAACAAAATGTTGGGCTGTGATGGGCCTTGCATTGATCCAACAGGATTGTTCTTTAGTTCATTGCAACCCTTTGCTATTTGACTTGTAATTTTTAAATGATTAGAAGTCAGGCCCTTTGAGTTTTGTCAGATTAGGTACAGAATTGCTACATGTTGACTTTCTTTAGATGTATTCTTATACTTTAAATTTTTATGCTCTGGGTAGCTCATGACAATCAAAGAAATTACAATAAAATCAATAAAACAAAAGATAAGATGGCAAGTATAATGAAGGGAAGAGTTTCACTCTCCCTTCCCAAAAATCTCTAGGTGAAGAGCCAGCTCTTCATAGAAGAGCGAGGGTCAACTGGATCGGGGGAGGGGGAAGGTGGGTGGCGGCTTGTTGTAGAAGGCCGGCTGAAAAGGTACACTTCCATATCCCAATAGATGACATTGTTTAATTGAACGAACCCAGAGCCTGCCAACTACGCAGGTTTAAATTGGCCAGGCAGATGTTATAGAACATAAGCAGTCCCTCAAATAACTAGGCCCTAAGCCATTATAGCAAGCCATCTGTCGACTCCAATGCAGGTTCTCCATTTCAGCAAGAACTCAGACTCTCAGTAAAGATCCAAGTTATACTTTATTAGAAGACCTCAAGTTGGCAGACTGAGGTAATTGCAAGACTGGCACAAAACCTTCGATTCTCCCCAAAAGAGTACTAAACCCAACCCCCTGTTACCATGTAATAAATCACATTGTCCAATCCGGATCAAATAGTTGGTGGGCAAACTATTAAGTTAAATTGGTGCACATCTCCTGGCATGGCCTTGACTTCACTCAAGAATGCAAAGATGGTTAATCCCTCCCAACTATGATTTGGCAGTTTTAAAAGCTAGAGTGATGGAGATGACCGGGACCTGGAAATGGCTTTTAGAACTGACACCATCTAGTAAGAAAGATGGTGGCATTATAGAATATGAAATTTGGGGACGGTATTTCTTTAACTGGTATAGCCTGCAATAGCTTTGCCTCCAAGGAAAAGTGGAAGGTGGAGAGGGGTTGTTAATAATTTTGATGGGAGCTGGCTGAAAAGAAATGTGAGGCATGAAGGTGGGGGTAGGGAAGAGGAGATTGCTGCTGGGCACTTAGAACTGCAGGATAGGCAAAGAAAGCAATTGAGTTCCATTACTGCCTATTCCTTCAAGAATTATTTTTATTCTTCAGTTTCTGCGTACAGCAACATCCTTCCTAGCATGCACACGTTCGCACACAAAAAACACATATAATGTATATTACATATATAGACTTCCAGAGTCAGATTATTTAGGGTTCCAGTGGAACTAGGTGATGGGCTAGGTGAACTGTTACATATCTTTTCAAAATCCTAGAGAACTGGTGAAATGCCAGATGACTAGAAGAGGACCAAATTATGTATATTCAAAAATGGGAAAAAAGAAAATCCAACAAACTGCAGCCCAAACCTGGAAGGGGGAGGTAATGCTTTTCAGATTTGCAGATGATATAAAATTGTGCAATAATTAATGTCTTAGAAGACAAAATGATCTTGATAAGCTGGAAAATGAGCTATAAGTAACTAAAGAAGTTTAAGAAAGATGAAGATCTAAGGCAACATAAATCAGATTTAGAAACACAGGGCCAATTCATGCATGAATTGGTAGTAATATTTAGGAAATAAAATGTAATAGAAAGTTGTAAAATATAATAAAGTGGCTCATTTCCATAAAGAAATATTTCTTGAAGCAGTTTTAATTACAAACTGAGTATGAGCCAACACTGTGATGGGGCTGCAAAACAAAGCACTTTAGGCACCAATAGGAATATTCTTTCAAATCATCAGAAGTAATTGTTGCAATCCATTCTGCTTTGGTCAGATCTTACCTAGAACACCAAGTCTAGCTCTTGGCAACTTAAAACAGACTGGAGGAAATTGGAACTTATTCAGAGAAGGGCATTAAAGATGATCAGGGACTGGGAGCAATAGCTTGGGAAAACTATTTTATTTCCCTATAGTGGTATTCACTTTATTTCTAGGGGAGAAAACCTTGTATTACTAAAATCTCTTTATCATTTCCCAGATTACT
>JANHFR010007129.1:97188-122801 GCA_032468015.1 Mimophis mahfalensis | reverse complement strand
GCCCTGTAAACCGCCCTGAGTCCCTAGGGAGAAGGGCGGTATAAAAATCTAATAAATAAATAAAATAAATAAAATAATCCCAGCTAGTATGAGCATTGTGAAATAAATCCAGATGTGGTTGAGACTGGATTATGGCAACTATAACCTTTTCCTTTTGAAACACCAGCTGCTTGATTCACCAAAGTTATCCAATGAAAGTTTTGTGTATACATATTTTTTTTCAACATATTCTCAGATGGTTTAGATTAAATTGCTTATTTTCTTATCAGATAAAATTCACTAAAGTTTGGCTTATTTGTGGAAGTAAATACATGTCCCACTATTTGGGAATAGCCTTTGAAAGCTGTGTGAAAAAGCATTGTTCTCAATCACTTCTTATAATTTATTTATTCTCTCTCTCGTTTTGTTTTGAGGAGATGCCAAGAGAAAGGAGACTTTCATTATTTGACAGTCTTTGAAGTATATGGGTTTAGAAATGTCTTTCACATGAACTTTCTCTTCTTGTGTCACAAAGTATCTCAAAGTGCATCATTTTACAGCATTACTGATTTGTTTTATTTATTATTTTGGTAACAGATGGTTGTTTAACTACAGCTTGACCCATGAGGACCACAGTCTGTCTTTGAATGCCATGCTGAGACCCACATTCCAAAAAGTTGGCAGAGCCTGGACAAAAACAAAACAAAATTACTTCTTAATTAATATTCATATTATATGACTAATATTAATATTAGTAAACTGATAATTGCCACCATGGATTTCAGAAATTTATCCTCCGTCACTTTAAAAATTACAATTCAGCGGCAATCTCAGCATGTCTATGTGCCTTTGTTAAACATCTCTGGTGAACATAATGCTATGGGATTCCCACTCTATGGCTTCTTTCCATGTCATCACAGTTAATACTGTACTTACAAGCCTAACATGGGGCAGACAAGACCAGCTGAGCCTGAGAATAGGAAGTGAATTGCATATTAATTGTGATCAATGCTATTCATTCAAAGCCATCAGGCTCAGTTTCAGGCATCTGCACACCATCCAATACAGGTGTATCTACAGAATATAGTCAAGATGGCAACTGTAATTGTGCAATCAAAGCTCTACTCATTTTTATGTGTAACACATAAATATGGGTGGAGCTATCATCACCCATCATGGCCACTAAACTGATTTTTTTTTACCACACCTTGAGACTTCCCTATTCCATTATATTCTTCTGGAAGATAAAAATTACAAATTTGAAAACTATGAACCAGCATTTGTGATAATTACGTGTATATTTAAAAAAATACAAATCAGGAAGGTGTCTGTAAATCAAATGTTTCCTGTTCACTCTATTACCTCTCCTTAAATCAGTATCCACTGGACTCAGGAGACTGTGGAAGAGAATATTGTTGATCAAAGACCTGTAAGCCTTTTTTAAAAAAGAAGACATATCAGTGGAAACACTATAAACACTAAAAACAATTTTAAGCAAACATAAAATGGCAGCAGATTAAAACAGAAGCAATAAATAATAATCTTGACACAATAAATTAATGCAGTATAATCACAGAACATGTAGGACTTCAGGTGACATCTGAACTTTATACCTGAGAAGGCCTAAGGTAGATTTAGGAGAAAGTGATCCACAGTGTTGTGTCATCATTGAAAAAAACCTACCTTGAAATACTGCAGCTGTCTTAATTGTCAAGCTTTTCTTACTCTGGAATGAGCTTTCTCTAGAATTCCTGTCCCATGGCTGCTGTCATGGTTTCAGAGGCCTACAACAGAAGGAAATTGTAAAAGGTGCAGCTACAGAGCCTCTTATGGAGTTTGCTTGACATAAAATGCTGCTTTTGGTGACAGGCCCATTACAACTGTAATATTTACTTGACAGTTAGGTGGGATTTTAAATCCTCTCAGGCTAATCAGGCTAAAAATAAATGCCTCTGAAGCTCTAGGCTTCCACCAGTGGGTTTGCTAGGTACCTCAGGTATATGAATGAGTCTGTATGCTTCACTCTATCCTCTCAATGTAAAATGGGGGTAATAGTGAACTCTTAAAAAGGAGATAAGCTAAAGAAGGAAATAATAGTTTCCATATTTACTGCATATAACCTGGTGTAAATTCAGGAAAAAATGTTTACTACATAGTCCAGTTAAAGCCATATTTTCCCCAGAAATAGGTCCTTTTAACATATCTGGAAAGTGCAGCTCTAAGCAGATGAGGGGCAATTTAGTTTGCCTCCTGCTTTATTCTGATGCTATGTTTGATGAGAGCTGATAAGTTACTACAAAGCACTTGCTGAAATCAGCAGGTTGGGCACTGAACAACTAAATAAACAACTAAAATACTTGGTGCCAATGATCCATTGCTTCTATATGCCCATACTTCCTGTCTGGGCTAATATTGAGGCAATCTTTATATGTATGCTTTGTTTTTTTGAAAGCACACTGAGGTATGTAATATTAATTACTGAATTCAGCCCTTGTAATTCAAATTTAGGGGACTACTACCTTGATAAAGGAATGGATAAGTCATCCAAAACTCTGTTATTATACTCTACAATCATAAGGTAGCTTTCCTGTATTCATTATGGTGTCTGTCTCCTGACCTAGCCTAACTCAAAGAGCTGATATTAGTCTTGAAAGGTTTTCAGAGTTTCTTCTGTCCCATCTTACACCAAATGGAATCAAGGCAGGGTTATTTTGAGCTTCTTTATTATACTTTCTTCTTTCCCAGGTCTCAGTTGCCATTTTCTCCCCCTTAATGGATCATCCATTCCTTTATCACAATTATTTTCATCTTCTTTTAGAATAAGTAATTATCTAGTTCTTATATTGGAAGTGTGAGAGGGACAACAAGATAAAAACTGCAGGAAATGCTGGACAACATTTCCATGGAGGAAGGCATAGATTGTTTTTAGTTTTTCTCTTCGTTCTTGCAATACTTAGCAGGCCCAGTTGCATAAACACCAAGTATATAAAGCTATGGATGTCAAGTTCTAGATAATCTTAATGTTATATTTGCTTTTAAAATGCCATCACATTTAGCCAAGTGGACCTGAAAGCCATGTGATAAGAGTGATAACTCCTCCATCTATGAAATTGTCTGAATTGGAAATGGATGAGTCTCCAAAGAATAGAGAATGTAATTATAGTGCAAAAGAAGTGTAGCATTCCACAAAAAATTTCTCTGAAAAGTACTGTTATGATACTGCTATTAATAAGATGTTTTTATTTTTTAAAAAGTGAAAATCGTTTTATTTCCAATTCAGAATCAGTAGAATTCCCTAAACAGCTCTCTATCTGTAAATAATGTGATTAAGTATTAGGCAGTCACATAGATTGCAAAATTATTTATTATCTATGTATTCATTAAATTTATAAACTGCCCATCTCGCTGTTTGGGGCAAATTCATTTAGTTTGGCTATAATCCCTATGTATAAACCAATGATAATCCCTGGTATATTCCTGGTTTATAATCCTGCTTTGTTTGTTTTGTTTCTCTAATGTGAAGAATAAAGCAACCCCAAATGAACTGCATGCACAATTCCATGCTTTTATATAGCATTCCAGGGCCTGCCAAATTCCTGTTTGTTGTTATATGCAAACACAGCACCCACTGAATGAGAATAAAATCATCCAACAGAAAACAAATGTCAGACAAAAGATGTTTTTAAAGCAAGCAACTTTAAATCACTGCCTCTGTCTCTATCTCTGAAATATATAGTACTGATTAGGGAAACTACATATATTAAAATGTACACACACTCTGTTGTGTGTGTAAGGAATCTGTTCTGAAGAAGGTAATTATTGATGGCGAGGAACCTAGTTGAGTAGGAAAAACACCTCACAGTGTCTAATCAGTTTGCCTTCAAAAGAATAGGTTTGCTATTTGGTTGTGCTTCAGGATTCCAAATTGGAATTCACACATTTAGGCTGTTATTTATTTAAAATACACTAACCTTTTCCATTGAAAAATAGCTCAGTGAATGATTACAGATGGAGAATTCAGCATTTCAGTTAACAGGCTGGACAAACCGTTTTCTCCTTGCTATTTGCTATTCTCTTGCATGGATCGTTTTAGATGCAAAAAAATTTAGTGATGTATCATGTAAGTCTATATTGCTATGCTATAGTGCTGAAATGGGTGTGCCAGTGAAAGCTAGACGTACAGTGAAAATATTCCTGAAGAGAAATGTGTATAATATTTACCTGAACAAAATATTCCGAAATGGTTGGTTTACTTTTTTAAAAAGAAGATACACTGTTTTTCCTTTCCTTCAATGTCCCCTCCCCCTAACCAAATGTAATTTACTATGGCATGTAGCATTCTGAGCTGGGTAGGCTATAAAAACTGCAAGAGAAACAAAATTGTGGCTGCCTTGGGAATAAAATACTTCTATAGGCTCGTTGGGTTTATTTCATTCCAGAGAACAAACTAAATATGACTGACATGCAGTTAAATCTTGGATCCCTCCCACGCTGCCTTTAAAAAGAAAATGAACAACTGGTACACTGTTGCATAGCAAATTGCTTTATTTTCAATCATACGGTATGTGGAATTATGCATCCATCACAGTAAATATGACCCTTTCATCCAAAAAACGTAGAAATAAAGGGAGAGAAAATGATTCACATATTTTGCTTTCTGAAATAAAACACAATATGGTGGCCCTAGGCTAAACTGGTCCAAACTTTATGTAGAATCCACTTAAAATGACCTTCTCCTGCAGCCCTTTAGATGTCCTGAGACCACAGTCTCAGCCAACACAAGGAGTTTTTGGTTTACATTCCTGACAGCTGTGTTCCCTACCCATCTGGAAGAGTGCCAAGAGGGCACGCTTTGAAATCAGACTAACAGTTGAATTTTGGTTTGGAGATGGAGCAGCTTTTTCCACCCTACTGGAGAGTAGCAAGTTTGCATAGGGGAATTAGCTGTTCCCTGCCAGTTATTTCTCAGGCACAGCTGCTTGAGACAACTGCCTCATGCCATCTAACGGTAGGACAAGCTGGTTACTAGGCAATGTGAAATTCAAACGATACCAGCGTGGAATGTTGGCAGATGTGCCGCTCTGTCCTTCTTGAGCATTGGATGAGTGGGAAGGCCAGGGTAGAATACTTAATATTGTCAGGTAAGGGTTGGTCCTGAGAACACCATGGTGAACACACTGTGGGATGTGCAGTTTGATCAGAATGTGGGAAGCTGATGCAGCTAACTGTTGATTTGAGTTAAACTAAGATACGGTGTTTATTCATATTATACAAGTAACATTGTTTGAGTAACAGGTTGAAGACAGTCACTTTGAGTTTTGTTTTTAATTCATGAAATTCCTTGCTTGGAGATTCAGTGCAGTCCAAGGAAGTGCCACTGATGCAATCGGCTTTGCCTAAGGCCCTAGGCAAACAGTTGAATCGCTAGGGTTGCTCAGCAACCTTCTTATCAGGTGGCTTAATCGCAATTACATAATCCTCTCCCATTGTTTCCTTCTCTTTCCCAGCCAAAGAACAACATACAGGCTGAAGACACTGACAGTGAGGTATTTTCTGTGGGAAATTTCAATCCTGTAGTGTAAAATTGCAGTTTAAAGCAAATATACATTTCATAGGAAAGAACAAGTTTTTCTGTTAGAAATTTCTGGATCAGGTAAAACTGGAATATAATACAAGGAATTTTAAGCACTTTTACCTCCCAGATTATCAAATTCAATTCCTAGTGAATACACAAATGTGTCCATGAGATTTTCAACAGAAACTGGTTTATTTTTTTCAACTTCCCAGTCTAATCTACAACCCTGGACAGGTATTCCATTCTATCCAAATGGTAACCATACCAGACCCAGCTTTGCATATTTGCCTTGGTTAGCTAGATATTGCTACCTCCTGAAGAATGTTATGCTAGGTAAGAGTTTGCATCATAAATATATGCAAGCAAAAAATAAAATCTAGCAAGCAAATGAACGGCGAATGATCTTTTCCTTCTTATTACTTGAGATATAAAACAGCAACAGCAGAAAGTAAAAGATAAGATATAGTAGCAATTAACATTTTTCTTCTGTATAAAATGTTCAGTAAAATCTAGGAATATTTCTTGATCCAATGGTACCTTCACCTCACTTGACCTTCCATAAGGGTTTTTTCCCTAGGCAGATTGTACCTGCTTTCTGGTGTGACATAATCCAGTTGTCAGTAGATGGCATCAGTTAGCTAGAACAAAAAAGAAAGGGTTTAGATTTGCCAGCTTGCACATTGCAGCACTCATGACAAATCTTGAATGTTCTGAACAAGCAAGTGTGGTATTAAAATAAAAGGATTCCTATTGACATGGTTTTGCTTGAATTGCTTTTTTGCTTCCAAAGCTCTTTGGAGTATCAGTCAGATGAAACAATATAATCAAATCAAACAAATCAGAGCAGAACAGAATGCTCTAACCTCCCTGAACCTGGTAGACTGCTGGAATGTTGGAGCTGAAAGTCCCAGAATCCCCCACTAACATAGTTGTTGCTTGGGAATATTATGGCACAAGGTCATAAAAGGTCTTTAAAAATCAAAAACTTATTTACTTTGTGCCAAAAGTAGATGATCAGTGGTGGGAAAGGAATTCTGGAGAGACAGTACCATAGTCGGAAGGGACCTGCCATTGAACATGCCTGATTCAGAATGAAATATTGCTAGTAATGTCTAGGGAGTTTCTCAGTCATCGAGGTCATGGTTGTCCCAAAGGTGCTTTTTCAAAAGGCAAATGGGCTTTCTTTGTTTTGCTTGAAGACATTTTGTTTCTCATACACAAAAGCTTCTTCAGTTCTGGAAGAAGGGGAAAGGAAAAGGAGCTTCTTGGATGAGAAACAAAATACCTTCAAAGAAAACAAAGAAAGCCTAACTGCTTTTGAAAAAGCACCTTTGGGACAAACTCTAGGGATGCTTTAATGGAGGATTTAATGGAGGTGCAGCACTGAGTTGGAGTAACTTGATAAAAATAAAATGAGTGAACTGTCAAGCACTGCTTTAATTTAGAAAGAGAAGTACTGTCTGCAACAAAGGGCAAGAGACAGGAGTGCCCTATATTTAGAATTTTTTCTCTCTCTCCAAGGTCATAAAGCCTGAAAACTCCCTGCTCATTTAAAAAGAGAAAGAGAATTTTAGTCAGGAAACTAAACTAATATTTCTGATTGTATCAGGAAAAGAAAGGACATTTGGTAATTCAGAATAATGTTGTCTACAGCTGTTTATACTTCACAACTAGATTACTCAATAGCAGTTTGGTTGGTTATTTTTATGGTCAATATTTCACTACTGCACTCCAGACAATGAAGTTTTCCTAATTTTCCTGATACCTGCTGACAATTTCAGGAAACAGAAAGGAGAAGTAACCAAATGCCCAGGCTAGTTCTATAAATAGGGCAAAATAAGGTGCTGGAAAGGACAGTGAGCAGTGCAATACTTCAGATTATTTGGGAGGAAATAATTTGAAGATCAAGAGAATATAAACTCAGTACCGCCTGGAACTCATTAAAATAGCTTCATCTGTTTTCAGGTTTCAGTGCTCATAGCAGCTCTACAATCTTGAAAAGTATGACTGCAGTAACAAATTACAGCAAGGTATAGTTTTTACATTCTGAATTTCTGTTCTGAAGTTCTTCTTCCCAATTAAATTGGAAGTATTGCAGAACTTTAGACCAAATCCAGATAACATTTCTATAGTGCTCCCTTATGCAGAAATAAAATTATATTTCTATATATTCTATTTATAAGTAGAAAGTTCTTGCATTAGGGGAAAAGCTATTCTTTCCACTACTAATGGAGAGTTGAGTTTTGTTTATTCCTCTACGTTTTTGGGGTTTTTTCCACTCTTACACAAAGTATGCATTTGAAAATGAAATCTCAATCTGAAATTATCAGAAAAATTCCCATCTCATCTTGCCAAAACAAAACAAAACAAAACCCTAAACCTAATATGTTCCTAATGTATATTTCTTGAGTGGACTTGTTTCTTTAAAACAACTTGAAATACACTTGTTTTGCAGTTGACTGCATTTTGATTTGGCTCTTTTCCCTAAGGGAAAATATTTAATTAGTGAACAAGAAGAAATCTAAAGTCTTTCTTTTCTGTTTGCTACATGAACAATTTATTCTAATGTACATTTAAAGTTACCATCAGACAATTGAACAGTCGTCCAATTATGTAACAGTCTTAATATGAAAAACATGATACTTGCAATAAAGCCTTGCATCATAGAAAGTTTCTTTTCAATACTGCCAGTCATGAGCCATGCCCTTATGCAAGGAACTTCATTCCTTCATCTAGTTTTGTGTTAATCTGCATAAATAGTTGCTATTCTGTAGCTACAGAACATGGTGATGTTTGTACAACTGCAATCTTTGGTGCTTTTCTACATTTGCTGATGTTTCTCATGCAGAGAAAATCTGCATGAGAACAAATGCAACATCTCATGAGAAATGTTGGCTGTGGGAGATATTGGCTACATAAAGCTTTTAGGCCTGCAGACTGAAAGTAGAATTATCGGAAGGAATTTTTGAACAAATTACATGCTGTGGGGATATTTCTCAGTCAAAAAAAGAAGTGGCCAAGAATGATAGGTGATCCTAAGTTACTCCCTCTGTTAATATGGCTGTAAAAGTAATACAGAGAATGCAAGCACCTGCAGTAGGAAGATGAAAATTAGGACTGCAAAAATCTGGATGACCACTAAAAATAAAAGACACAGATGCAGAAAACTCTAAGAGTCTTTAGCATTTTGAAAGATCAAGGGATGATAAAAATAGAGAGTATTGTATAAGTGTAGTGAATGCAAGCTGATATAGGAGTGACTGATTTTGCCTGCTAAAACCACAGTGATCCTAAGAATCTCTATACTGGGGGTTTTCAAACTGGGTTGCATAGAACTCTTAAGAGTTCTACAGGGATTTGTATGTTTTTTTGTGGGATGGGGGAGAATTTGGAATGCACTCACCCATCCATTCTTGCCACTATTCCACTTTACCACTTTCATATGCTGTGTCAGCAGCATTTGTAAGTGTTCTGCTCAAGACACATTATGTTGCCTTTTCCTCCCTACCTCTTGTGTCTCTCGTCTTCTCACTTGCACAGGCCTTTTATGGCCTTTTATGGAGGCTGCTTGCAATGACTAAGTCTCATCAAGCTATGTGGAATTAATAAAGAATTTTAGAATTGCCCTGTTAGGCAATTGCCTTAGTTGCTTTGCTGCTCTTCCTCTTTATGCTTCCTTAGGGATACGGAGGCAAGAGGGAAATAAACTCAGATATCAGCTCTTAATGTTACTGAATTCTTTATAACTATTATCTGGCATTGATACTGTAAAGTGAAAAGGGAAACCCTGTATCAGCTCATCTTCAATACTAAGGATGTGAAAACCATTCTTGCAGCTGGACAATTACCACTAGAAGTCAAAGCTCCATGTTTCACACTCTGTTTGGAAACACAGCAGTGAACTGCCCCAGCCAAATACTACTTTGGAAATGCACAGTCATGAAGGCACTGAGGATTCTGATCTTTTAATTGTATAGTAATAGTGCTGAAGTTATTTATGAAGCATTTACCTCTTTTTAAAGACTTCCAAATGATTTCAATAATTATTTACCCTCATTCCCCCTGTTTCCTTATTGCAGATTTCCTAAGGAGAAGCTGATGCTGAGACCAGCTTGAGAAGATTCAAGATGACAACAACAGTAGCAACAGACTATGACAACATTGAAATCCAACAGCAATATAGCGATGTTAATAACCGCTGGGATGTGGATGAGTGGGACAATGAGAATAGTTCTGCTCGGCTGTTTGAGAGGTCTCGCATTAAAGCCTTAGCAGGTAGGAATTTTGCTCTGATTGCTATTGCTGCAGTGGGTTAATAGTGTAGCCTGAGGGTGATTATAAATAGATAATTGATTATTGCACATTTCAAACCCAAGGACAACTTTCTGGAAATGGATCAAATACCCTTGATCAAGAATGATCTAAAAAGACTTTGTTTTTAGGTTTATACAGTGTTCATTTATGAAATAAACACCAAGTGGCCTGCTTATTTGCACTTGGCCTGGGGCAATATTTGAATCTGTCCCGGACTTAAACCAGGGTTTAAACTTCCTGGTTTAATGAACTGGTTTTGCTTTACCGCCCAGATCATGACCTGAAAGTCTGATGGCTTGTAACCTGTAATTGATTTGGTATTAAAACCAAATAGAAAAATAATAATAAAGCAATCAGAGATACTTAATTTTTAAGCTATTTTAATAAATTTGAATGCTGCTGGGGAAAATTAAATTAAATAATTATAATGTATAGAGCAGGATATAAGTTAGTGTGCTGTGTAATTTATAATTAATAGGAAAACACATTATAAATATTTGTACTAAAATACAGTACGTTCCTTACATGTTTCAATCCAGAAAGAATAATGAAATGCTAATTTCAGACAATTTAACTTGTATCTGTGATAAAGCATCAACTTTACATATAGAAAGTCTTAAATTCAGTCCTGGAATACAACCTTGCTTCAAATCTAGAGCAGGGGTGCCCAGCCCCCAGTCTGTGGACCAGCCCCGGTCGGCAGCAGGCCAGAAACCAGGCCGTGCAAGCAAGTGAAGCCCCATCCACTGATGCAGGCAGCATGTGATACCATTCCCCTTCTGGTTTGGGGAAAAACTTACCTCCACAGAACTGGCCCCTGCTGCCCAAAAGATTGGAGGATACTGAGCTAGAGAATTACTATCAATTGGTATTGATAGTAGTGAACTAAGACAAATAACAGTTTGACTTGGATAAGATAATTTCCTACCTTTGATTACTTGAATATTTGAGGGAAGTTGAAACAGCCATCCTAGGTTTCAGCAGAAAAAATACATCTCACGGTAAAGAACTATTCTTACTTTGCACATTCAGACATTTGTAATAGCAAGGGGAAAGAGTTATCATGTGGCAAAAAATTTAGAAATATTAATTCCTGATGCTGTAGGTGACTTTAATGAGAATAATAAGCTCCACATCACACCTGCCCATCTTCCCATATAATGCAAACCTGTGTCTGTTGTCCCTTATGGCAATGTGCACTGGAGAAACTGTACAAAAGAATAAATGGACATAATTCTGATATCAGCAGCAATTATATCTTCACACCAGCTTCAACAAAGAAGATAAATATCAGTTTGAACACAGAAGAGATGACCTTAAACTCTTTAGAAGATGTAATCTATTTTCAAATAATTAAATGGAGGTTAAAGTTTTTCCCCCACCACCGTGGCTTAATAACCTGCTGACTGAGATGAGAGAAAGATACACTGTTCCAGCTGCCTTTCCCATAGCTGATCTTTAAATGGATCTTCTCCTTAGAGGCAAAATCACAACCTCACTCAATAGTCAATTATATTGCTGGTCACTTTATAAACAGCCCTGAGAATAACTCAAAGGCATTATAACACTGGCAGCAAATGGCATGGATAGTGACTGATTATATGAATATTATATGTTATGAGCCAGTATGATGTAGCGGTTAAGGCATCAGGCTAGAAACTGGGAGATCATGAATTCTGGTCCTGCCTTAGGCACAAAGTCAGTTGGATTAGACTAATTTCTCTCAGTCCTAGGAAGGAAGCAATGACAAGCCACTTCTGAAAAACCTTGCCAAGAAAATTGCAGGGATTTGTCAGGCAGTCTCTGAGAATTGAACACAAGTGAATGAAGGGGAAAAAAGACAAATGATTGTTAGATTTAGATTCCATCTTTTCTTGAAAGGTGAAAAATGAGGCTCCAGTTATGTTGTCCTCATAAAAGCGACTTTGTTGAATTGGGTTGAATTGACAGTCAGTGACTAACTCAAGTCTCTTAATGAATTTTCATGTTTAAAGCTGGACATGAACCCAGTTCTCCCAGGGTCTAACCCAGTACTTAAACCACTGCACTACAAAGGTTCTTTCATTGGTTTGGCTCCGATTTATATTCCATTCTATTACAGAGCTTAAAGCTGCTATTTCTTTCACCCAATAAATGATATAGTTAATCCTGCTTCTCACAGTAAAACCCTTATTATTATTATAAAGTCTCTGACATGAACATTACTACATATGATTTTCATTGTCTGTATCCAATCTGTTTATTTCAGCAAATACTTTTCAGGTATTGAACAGCTGTGATCAAACAGAATCAGAATAAAGCAGAAGATGGTCAAAATTATCTTTTACCTATTTACAGCTATACTTTGCAGTTATATGGTTTCAGTTTAACAGAAATGCAGATTGGGATCCTTAATCTTTTGAGATCAGTAAAAAGTATTGAGTGTGAAATATAGATACTCTCACAAAATGGTTGCTGTAGTCAGAAGGAAAAGAACTGAGTAGCAACCAACTGATTTTTATTAATGTCTTTAGATTTACAGGAGACCTTGGAACATGGTCTTTGCTTTGTATCATACTTTCATTTTCTTAAAATAATTGTTTAGGTAGGGACCTTGGCAGGGACAAAGGAATGCGTGAATGTGACATTATTGATGGGGGAAGGGGGCAAAATCTAAGTTTAACATTTTGCCTTATTCTAAAACCAGCAGGAAATCATAGATAATTGAAGACCTCATGATTTACTCTGGCTTGTCAAAAAAGAATGAAGCTACTGGGGATATTAGTATTAAATAGAAAAACAGTTGCCTAAACCCTCTCTTTGAAACATATAGCTATTCAAAAGAACAGGAGACATTCTCACTTTCAGCAGGCAAAAAATGGACTTTCCTTAAATGTCATGTAAATAAGGGTTACAGAAAACCATATTCATAAAAAAAGTGGGAGATAAGGAAAAAAATCTATATCTCATTATTCTTATTTTACATTGCTTTAATGCATTTTGCGTATATTTAATTGATGTTTTATTGAAAAATGATTTGAGGCACTTTGACATTGGAAGTATCATCATTATCATAAGAAATCATGTTTCAAAACAATCTAAATCTAAGTTGGAAGTTGATTGGTTTAGCAAGTCTCTTAAACCATAAAGAAAAGAATTATAATTTGGTTTAGAGAGTGTAATCCTAAAAGGTTCAACACTTACATTTTGTGACAATTGAAAAACTCAGTGTGTTGGTAAACACACTGGCTTGAGTTTAAAATACTGTTTTGACCTGTATATAGATGTATACTTAAAAGACTTCTTCAGATGCATAAATCAGCTTGGAACTATCTTAGGCTATAACCAACGTCTACAACAGTGCAGTTATTTTGTATCATTTGGATATAGGTATATAACTACAGTGCCAATAATAGTAGTTGTGAATCCTACTTAAAGCTAGAGGGCAGTATAATGTCCTCTCTATACTAATCTTTTATCTTGGTGATAAATCTCGAGCTTTCAGGGTTGCTTTCTAAAAGTCAAGAAATTTGCAGTGCTCTAAGCTGGTTGTCACCTCCATACAAATTGCTGCCCTTGATACATTAAATCATCTGATGTGGGAGAGTCCATGTGTTTTTGTATAGTTGGAGTACAAATTGGAATATGTGAAGAGGAATACTGGGTCATTGTGACGTGAGGTTTCCTGTGACTTTTTGGGGCAATGCCCTGCATAGTCATTTCAACATACTCTGTAAATGATTTCCTAAATCTGATGATAGCTTGCCAACATTCCTGACCTCTGAACAAAATGCCACAGCAGCATGAGACATACTGCAAGGTGGGGCCATGCCAGTTGGGAAGATGCTGGAATTTTTTCTTCATGCTTGCAAGAGGAGAACACAAAATGGCCACCCATAATCTCCAAGTTATATTCTCATTCCCACCCCCACCCCCTCATGCACACACTCTCAGAGAGAAAGGAGAGTCATTAGTGAAGCAATTAAAGAGCTCTTGGGGAATGAGAGAAAATTATTATATGGAATGGCTAAGGAGCAGGCTGCTACCCAAGCCCTAAAAAAAAAAATATTGGGCCCAGGACCTCAGTAAGCTAATCAAAGCACATTTAATTGCTTAAATTCTATACTTAATACTTAATTCACATATTAACAACTATGTGTTGTTCATCCCTAATTTATTGAATAAAACACAATTGGGTAGATTTGTACAACATGCTAAACTATACAACATGATTTATAAGAGACACTTACTAAGCTTCTCAAAATATGGTGGGAAATAAACCAAAACACATCATGGCTTGTCACAAAGTGTAACCCAGCCTATGTCTAGCATGGATTAGGTCTATACAAAGCCTAGGTCAAATAGGTCATGTTAATCTTTCATCAGAGTAATGTTCTCCAAATATTTTAGAACTACAGTTGGATGGTATCAGGTTAATAACATTGGAAGCTCACAGATATAAGAGCAGTAAATAATATATATGAATTAATCACTTGCAGGACATATAATACAATATGGATTATTCAATTATTTAGCTTGTCTGAAATAATCATCTTTTAACTGTTTGAGAAGTAATCTGTAGATGTGAAATGATGCTAAATTTAGAACTGCATCATGTTTCTATAAAAATATGTACTCCTTTTCATGCATTTGGTACACCATGTATTTAGAGAGTAGATATAATAAGCAATCATTTCACATGGAATGTCATACCATATGTCTGAAGTATATTTACTAGAATTATTTTTAATATTTAGTTGCACGCTCAACAGCAGGAGATAGCAAAGATATAAAGAATAAAAGCATTAGACAGAAAAAAACATCACACAATTCTTTCAGCATTTGTTCATTGAAAGAAACAGGAGATGATAGTTTCCGTGCTTTTTCCTACTTAAATTATTTCAAGGACACTGGAGGGGAGCTGAGAGTGGCATGAAACCTTAGAATGCATATGAAGCAATTACCATTGCTCTGTGCTTTCCCTCCTAATATTGTCTACTGCATAGCATGTGACTGACATCACTGTGCCTGGCATCACTGTTCTTGCTGTCAGAATTTTGGAGATAAGGGTGATAGAGGCCCTAAATGATGATATGTAGGTCTCTTACCTTTTGTAATACTTGGGTCTCCCTTGAGAAATTTTCCTAAAAACTAGGAGAAGAAGCTGAAAGCATTTCCTTTTCCATAGTCCAAAGAATGGAGATGCTTGCTTCCAGACCAAGTGACTACTTGGTTCTTACCCATGTTAGGGCATATTGGGAAGTATGTATATTTCATTTATATATGATAAATATACTTCTTCATTATTCAGAAAAGTCCAGAAGCGAAAGGAATTGGAAATATAGGTGGCCTCAACTTATGATCACAATTGAGCCCAAAATTTCTGCTGCTAAGCAAGACAGTTAAGTCAACTTTGCCCCATTTTACCATTCTTGCCATGGTTGTTAACTGAATCACTGCAGTTGTTAAGTTAATAACATGGTTGTTAAAGAGAATCTGGCTTCTGTACTGACTTTGCTTGTCAGAAGGTTGCAAAAGCGGATCAGATGATCCTGGGACACTACAGCCATCATAAATATGAGGCAGTTGCCAAGCATCTAAATTTTGATCATGTGACCCTGGGGATGTTGCAACAGTCATAAGTCACTTTTTTCAGTACTAGTGTAACTTCAAATGATCACTAATGAACTGCTGGAAGTCGAGGACTACCTGTACACATCTTCCATGTTTCATTTGGAAATCTTGCGTATTCCTACAGAAGTTCTTGGCAACAAAAGAAATTCTCTACTCTCCTGCTTTTACTGTAAACATAGGACTGTTTCAACTAACAGCCTTATATGTGATTAGCAATTATGAACGCCATCACCCTCCACTTAGACTGGGGCTCATCCAAAGTTGGGGGGAAGGAACGTTTGCTTTGTCCCCTGCTTGCTTCTTGGCTTGGAATGAAGAGGTAATGTTTTGTGATGAGCATTTGAAAGGAACTTGACTTTGATACAAAGTTCCAACAAATTAAGTGAAGGTTGTATCCTACTTCATGATAATTCATATTTTCCAAGATAGAATAATTATAGAATCCTAATTCAGAAAGAAATATTTGGACTAACGAGTTCAACTCCGTGCTTAACATAGACATCAAAATTAAGAGTCTGAATTCAATAGTTGGCCAGCCTCTGCTTGAGAATGTCCAATGAAGAGAGGTGAGTTATTAATAGTTAAAGAATTTTAGCAATCATTATTGAATTGAGGTTATATTCTCTGTCCCTCAGGCAGCCAAATCACTGTTATAGCTGCCATTTAAATCATACGGGATATCCCTGATTGTATCCAAGTATCAAAAGGTACCATGTTTGGATCTTTCACTTCAAATATTGAACTGAATTATTTGATAGTCTCACAAAGATGATTTTGTCTATCTTTTGGTTTAAGAGTTAGGTTTGAAATATGAGCCTTCTACCAGTGAAGCCTCAGTCTTTTACTATGCTATAATTTCCTTCCCATTTTATAGCATGTTGTTCTGGGATATGTAGTTTCCAGCATTTTTTTTTATATAACTGCTGTGAAACATCTGCAAGACTAAATTAAATACCAGTAATATTTGTCCTATAAAAGTTTAGAAGGCAGCAGAGGCAATAGAGACAACCAGAGGTTAAGTTATGCAAAGGGCATTTGAAGGAATTGCTTAGTAGCAGATGGAATCATAAAATGAAAAGTGCCTGATTGAGATTTTCTCTTGTTTAATCGAGGGCTGGTATCCTTGGGACAGCTGGCCTCTTCGATCTCAAGGTGAAACTATATTAGAGCCATTTTGATCAGAAGACATAAAAAAATTTCTCCAGATAATCTGGAGTAGTTTTGAGTTCAAGGTAAAATCCAGGTGAAAGTAAAATAAATAAATAACTATACATGTAAATATTCACCCTTATTGTGGTTCTGGGATTTTGTTTGATAAGTCTTAATATGTATCCAAATGAATTACAAAGTTCAGCTGCATATAATCATTACTGCTTTTTGTTAGTTAAGAAATTCCATTTTACTCTTGAGCTTTCTGAAACGGGCCTAAATTTCTGAGTTTTGTGGAAATTCCGCCAGTTGGCTCAGAGGAATTTGAAAAATGGCCTGTTCAATTATTATTTTTCTCCCAGTCACTTGCCAGCATTACACCACACACAACAATCCACATTTCCAAGATTTAATAGAGAAAAATGGGTTCATTATCCAATTGGAACAATTCCTTCTAAAGAAAAGAGAATAAGGGGGGGGGGGGGAAATCTGCATCTGCCTCCCAGAAATTTGCCTCCTTGCAGCAAACAACAAACACCCTGGTCAGCTTCAGCACAGCCTGATGTGCACAAGGAACTAATTTTCCCCTGCCCCATTTTAGACCCGTGCACCCCATTTTTGGCCTCCGCATGCTCTGTGTTCAGCCTCCGCATGCCCCATTTTCTGCCCATTCCGATCCCTGCCACCCAGAATGGGCCAAAAATTAGGCGCACGGAGGCGACAGTAGGCGATGGCGATCCCTGCAGCCTGAAATAGCTGATCGTTGGGAGGCCAATCCAATGGACAATCAGCTGCTTGTGCTAATCAATTTGTGTTGAAGCTGTCCAAGTTGTTTGCTGTAAAGAGGCAAATTGCTGGGAGGCAGAGGCCAAAGGTGGGTGGGTGGGACTGGGGGGGCAATATTTGCTGTATAAGACCACCATTTCCACCAACTTTTGAGGGTGAGGAAATGCATCTTATAAACCAAAAAATATGGTACCTTAGTGCTCAAGCATTTAGCATGAATCCAACAAAGACAAGAGGAGTTTGGGAATACATTTTACATTTATCTCAGGACAGTTACAGATGATCTCATGGTAAAAGAATACATTTGATTAAAGAAAACAGATATAGAAATGAGTACTATAGCCAAAACTTTTTTAAAAAGTGTCTGAAAGGAACAAATAGCTAGGATGAAAGGGGGTAGAAAGTTGAGAAAGGAAAGGAGGAAGAAAAGGATCTTAAGGGAATTGACTTTGGAGCATTTTCAATGAATACACAAACAAGTGTAATGTTTTTAACTCATTTGTTTAATTGGATTTTCTTTTTAGGTCTAATTTTAGAACTTGCGTGGAAAATGGATCACATAGGTCATATTTATGCAGAAATATTGACAATTCAAAAAGGTTCACAAACCTTTAAGCACTGCTGTACATGCTAACTTACTTGCCACCTAATAAGATACAGTGATTGGTTTGTATGTGTATATGTGAAATGCACGTGCAAGAGAGGAGAGCTATGTTTACCAGCTTGTTCAGCTTTCAGAATGCCTGTTTGAATGGAGAAAGATATAAAAAAAGAATGCATGAAAAACAGCTGATTGAATACTGAACAAATAAATAAGCAGAATCATATACATAATTTGCCCAGGATTTGATAAATAATTAGGAGGATAGATGCTTGAATCATGTATAAAATCAACCTTCCTTGGCTCTTTTCTAATTGATCATTCATTAATGATCCAGGAATGTTAAACTGGAAGCCCATGGGTGGATGCATCATGCACAGGCTACGCCCATCCCAGCATTGCAAAGGCAAAAAACATCCAATACATATACGTCACATGATATGTCACATGATGTGACTGAATTTGACCCTCGTGCATTAATCCCATCAAGAAAAATTGTGGGTTCAGCTGAATGTTGATCTTTAAAATTCAGTGTACAGTATCATGAAACGTATTTGAAGAAGCTTTTTGGACGAGAAGTGAAACATCCTCAAGGAAAAAACAAAGACAGTCCAGTTGCCTTTCAAAAGGCACCTTTGGGATTTTGGGAAGGGGTTTTATGTGGTGAAAATAATACTTTAAGACTATATAACGACATCAAAACAAAAAGCAAATTAGAGGCCATATTTTTAGCCAGATATACAACACATATGCTGACAAAATACATAGATGATCCCAGATGTACCATTTTGCATCTGTAGTACCATTAAAGTTTTATTATAATGTTTTTAACCTCATATCATAGATTGCAATTGGAAAAACTATGAAATCAAATGACCTCAAGATGGAACTAAATTTTGAATAGGAGAGGAGGAAACTCAAAACATCACTATTATTTTTATCCACATGCCTGTTTTGAAATCACAAAAGCTAATGCAACTGCAAACAACTAGACTCCCCCCCATCTCTTTTGCATTACTGAAACTTTTTATCAAGGGACAGTGGAAAGCCAGTGCCACAAGAGCCATCAGTCTGATGCATATTATTTAAGTCTACATCTGTGCGTCCCTTGGCATTTGAAGAGAGTAGTAGATGGTAGTAATAGGCTGGTTGATATTTGCCAACTGAGTGGATGGAGCATTTTATATCTGCTTGAACACCAGCTATACAGGAGAAAAGCAATGTCTGCTTCAAAAGGAGACCATTAATCTTAGCCTAGAGCTTATCTTTGAAACGGGTTATTAGCAACTATGGAGATGTGGAAGGCTAGAGAAAGGATTTTCATTCAGAGAAGGCAAAATGGGAACTTTTAAACTCTTGAGGCCTGTTTAAAGTGCAAATATTCTTCAACTTTATTAGTAATCAATGAATATTTGCCTGATTTGGTCTGTGGAGGCAATTTTAAACAATCAGAATGAACTAAGATATACAAATACTCTTAACTGTACAACTGCTGATTATATTTTGTTTTTCTGCTTGAGCTTCTCAATTTGCTTATCTAAGCTGGAGTGCATATGCATTATTCTGATTTTGAGGTTCACTAGTGGTGACTCAGTGGCTAAGATGCTGAGCTTATTGATCAGAAAGGTTGGCAGTTTGGTGGTTCGAATCTCGAGTGTTGTGTAATGGAGTGAGCTCCCGTTACTTCTCCCAGCTTCTGCCAACCTAGCAGTTCGAAAGCATGTAAAAATGCAAGTAGAAAAATAGGGACCACTTTTGGTGGGAAAGTAACAGTATTCCATGTGCCTTCGGCATTTAGACATGCTGGCCACATGGCCACGGAGACATTTTCAGATAGCGCTGGCTCTTCAGCTAAGAAACGGAGATGAACACCGCCCCCCTAGAGTTGGGAATGACTAGCATGTATGTGCAAGGAGAACCTTTACCTTATAGTCACCTCAGCTACATGATTGGAAGACATGGGTACTAGTGAGCACAATAAGCTAAACTACTGTTTTGATATAAGTGTGTTCTTCAATAGATAATGGAAAATATGAAAAATGACATTTAGTTTAGCAAATACTTCACTGGGCACTTTCATAGCGGATGAGTAGTTTAAGGAGGCTTTTGTTAACTTACTTTCTTGAAACAATAGGTTATTGCACACTCATATATAGCTGGAGTCTGCTGGAGCAGATCATTGCCCCATCTGATCTAGCATTTTGTTCCTAAAGTGGCCAATTGGATGCAAACAGGGATGAGAGGATCTTTCTATAGAGAAAAAAATTCAAGAATCTATTTCTTGTGGAAAATGCAAGTTCACAAATGGACTTTATGACAGACAAGTGTAAAATGTAAAGGTGTAACTCATTTTCTACCTGCTTTTCTGTTACTTCCTACATGGCTATTCACAGTCTGACATAGTTTAATTTGGATTTACTCACTTTCAGAAATAAAGTCAGTCACCAAACGTGGATGTGTGAAAGAATCACAGATCACAATTGGGTATTGACTATAGTAGCTGGCCAGTGCTAAATATTTTAGAGAAAAATGCCCTTTCACTTTACCATTTTAAAAAAAAAATTGATTTTACTTGTCTTTGCTGGGTTTTATTTAAAGGCCAAATTACCATTTTTATGTTATTGCCAATGGGCATCTTTTTCAGACATTTTTACATATGTGAAATATGCAATGGACATATTTCCAAAAGGGATTGTCCTACAGCTTTTTTTGTGTGCGTTTTACCTTTTGTTTTATTGAGCAAAAAGTTCTTTGAATTCCACTTGCTCTCAACCTTTTGCCTGTTGCTTGGATACTGTATCAAAAGAGTGTAATTGGTAGCTGAGCTTCTTCTAAACTCAAATTAGAAAAGTGCTTCCTTTTTCTTACTTCCAAACCTGCTTTTTTGCAAGAGATTAACTGATGTTGTGGTAATGGTGAGGAAAATAAAACTGTGAAGCAAAGGGTTTAATCCTACCATTGAGTCTAATAGGTGGATTCTTTGTCAATCCACTCACAATCCTTATTTGCTTCTCCTCCAACAATCCTTAATATGGTTGGAAAAAGAATATTACCGGTACTTCAAAACAGAAATGTATTCTCCCTTTAGAAGGCTGCCTATCTGAACATTTACTGGATGCATAAAACAAGGTCTACAAATTGTGTATCATTCATATTTATACATTGCTTAAAATGGCTTCACTTTTTACACCAGTGCTGCTATAAAAAAATTTTTGATGTCCCAATACTGAGCAATATCCTGCCTTTTTAAAAGCTGAAATCATATTCTCCTGTGCAAAAAATACAAAGAAATTGGGAGGAGGAAGCTATTCAGAAAAGTTTCTGTCTCTAGCTAACAGTTTACCTGGGATTTTTCCAGCTCTTCAATTTGTACAATGTGTGTGCCATATTTTATCAAGTATCTCAGCATTATACTTACATTACAGACAATACCCCAAATGCAAATATATGAAATTGTGTGGGCAGATTGGAATATTTAGGAAATACCTGTTTTATTTGTTTCGGAAGGGAATGTATTAAATTTGAGACTATAAATGTTCAAATACATCCGATTATTCTTTCTTTTAATTGGTCTCTTTTCTCCAACTTTTCTCCAGCATTAAGTGCTATATTGTTGCAGATTTATGGTATAATTTCCAAACAGCAGTTTTGAATTGTAACAGAAGGCTGGGTTCTATTGGTTTTCTTGGGAATCTTAGCAGAGTGCTCTGTTGATGAACTTTTTCATAACATTCTCAGAAAGTCTCCGTGTTATAATATCTCAGTGATAAATTGTTGAAAATATATTAACAAATACAAGTAGTCCTCCACTTCAACAGTTCATTTAGTGACCATTCAAAGTTACAACGGCACTGAAAAAAGTGACTTGTGACCATTTTTCATACTTACAACCATTGCATCATCTCCTCAATCATGTGATCAAAATTCGAACTCCTCACGATTTATGACGGTTGCTGTGTCCCAGGGTCATGTGATCCCCTTTTGCAACCTTCTAACAAACAAAGTCAATGGGGAAGCTAGATTCACTTAGCAACTGTGTTACTAACTTAACAATTGCAGTTATTCAGTTAACAACTGTGGCAAGAAAGGTCATAATTTCACTTAACAATTTTCTCACTTAATAAAAATTTGGGGCTCAGTTGTGGTCATAAATCAAGGACTACCTGTAATTTATTTTGAGAACTGGAAATATTACTGGAAAGCAATCTGAAGCCGCAGTATGGCTGCACTGTTACACTACCAGAAATGTAAATATCTGGTTGATTTGCTAATTCTCAGCTGCTTATATTAATCACCTCCTCTTTTTTTCTATTTCCATGATGAGTCGATGTGAAATCAGTCGTCTCCTTTTGAATGTTTATGTACTCTTGAGAATTCAGAAAAACAGATTATAATACCACAAGTGCATTCACCCACACTATGAATTAATACTGGTTATTTTTAGAGAATAGTTGACAATAGTGGGCATTATGGATTGGGAAGTGAACTAGGTGATCTATAAAGTCCCTTTCAACTCTTCCATTCTGAGTGGCTCTGTATGTGACATTGATGCGTAGTCTAGTAGAGTTCCAATTTCAAATCCTAATTCATCCAACACTGAGTTTAGTAGATGATTTAGGAGATCTCTCCCAGTGTCTCAGTTTAGTTACCTAACACCCTTCTTGTGAAGATATAATAAAATGGGAGTAGGGGAACCACATGTGCTATTTCTAGAACCCTAAAGGTATTATGCTAAGATGCTTTTTAAGTTGAGAAAATACAAGTTATCAACTAACTTAATTGCACATTTTTCAGACAAGTCCAAGAAAAAGAAAAACCTAGGCCACATGAGCATCTCATGATTATTTCAAGGCACTGCTGAAAAACAATGAATGGGTTTGTGTGTGTATGTACAGTTGTGCATTGCAGACGTTTTGAACTGAATGAACTTTGCTGGAACATGTTTCCCCATCAACCCTTTGAATCCTTCCTATGAATGTAAGTTGGCAAAAGATTTCAGTTGTGAATTAAGTTCATATCATGGTTTCATGCTCTCCTACATAGTTCTGTCTGGTTGCCATGCAGTAGCTCATTTATGTGGCATAGATACAACATGCAGACTGCCAGTGCTACCTCTTATATCACATCAGAGGTGACAGTACCTAACCATTCCTGATTGATCTTGGAAACGCCAATATATTTATTATTTCATTGGCCATCTTCAGATTGGAAATAAATTCTGGAAGAAGATAATGGCAATCCCCCACTGTACTTTTACAAAGATAGCAGTGTAGTTGTATCTATCAAAATTGAAGAACTCTTTTCTTGCTCTCATATCAAGTTGTCATCTAAAGCTGAGCAAACCATCTGCCCATCTCTGGCAGTTTTGTTAACTGAACTTTCAAGTGTTGGAGGCCTTTTCCTGCCTTATTATAACAATATGTGAAGAGAACCTGCAACTCATTTCCAACTCATTCTCCTTATTTTAAACTATTACCCAACAAAATCTTTCAGATATTTATTTTATGCATCTAGCCAAGGGCATAAAGAACCCTTTATACCCATTAAAGAATAACAATTTGATTCCTGATAGAAGTCTAAGCCTAATTCATCTCTCTGCCTATTCACTGGCACTTAGTGTTTTGTGGTTCAAAGGTGCATAGCAACACCTGTTTGTGAAGGGTGGGGCAGTGGCATTTCAATGAATATACCTGCAGGTGTTATGTGCTGCTGGGTTGTGTAGAAATGTTGACTGAGTATAGTATAAAGAAAAATAGCAGCTATTACAACTGAACAGCCTGGTAATACAGATATACAGAGATGATCAAAAGAACCAATCATTTTCACTACAATTTCAAGTCTGGCAAAAGTATGATTACATGTGCTAGCTAGATTTTCCTGACATTCTGCTTAAACCACATGATCCCAATGCAAATATATATATATATATCCATCTAGATAAGAGGACAAGAGAAACTGTACAGGAGATACCTAAGCTCTATTCTCTTATCGTAGTAGAATAAAATGGGTTGTAACTCCAAAACACCAAGGAAAGTATTTCCTTACCCAGTGCAGAAGCCATCTATGAAATTCATTGCCTCAAGATGTGACAATGGCTTTAAAACTGCCTAAATTCATGGATGAGAGGTCTGTTCATGGGTGTTAGCTCTGATAAAATGGAAGGCTCATTTAAGCACTGAAACAGCAACCCACACAATGGATATTTTCCACTTTGGCCATAGGAGAGGTATTTTTGCTCTCATTTCTTACATTAAACAAACGATTTCATGCTGTGGTTTGTGAAACTGGTTTGTACCATGCAAATTATGTTAACTACCTTTAGGGATTAGAAAAAGCTCCAAGCCCTGGCTATTTAAATCCTCCTTGCAGCTTCATTGGAAAATCAAAAAGGCAGTGGGGGTAGGTGCTGCCTAGATGTTTGCTGTGGCTCATTCTCATGATACCAAAGTATAGCCTGAAGCAGTGGCTTTCAGCTTTTTATGCAAGTCCTTCCAGTGACTCATATCAAAGACTTGGATTACTCCTCCCCCCAGATCAAACTGTCACCTATATACTATTATTGGAAGTTAAAACCCACCCCTCTCCTAGGGAAGTAAAATATTTTGGGATACATGAAAAAGCCAAAATATTTCCCCTGGAAGAGAAGTAGAAACTCAGGCAGAAACTCAACCCCCACACCTTTGTCAATGGGCCACTAAGGCCTTGGCCAGTCTATTCTCCATAACAAAGATCTACCTCAGTCAAGCAGAGCCATAATAGGAATTGCACAGGGCCCCTTCATTGCCTCACCCACCAAGTTTCAAGCAAACTTAGCACACAAACAACCTACAATGCTGGCTATGACCTCTGACAGCAACCAATCAGGAGAACATTTCTTGCCACAGGTACAGGGGAGAGGTTCAAAGCCTAATGAGGGTATAAAACCAAGGGACTCTCAGCATCTCTTCCCTTTTTGCCCAGGAGCTCCAAGCCATGTGATCCTGTCCACCACTGAACCATCTTTCCAAACAGCCTCCATGTTTCCAATGTCTTTTTTTCCCCCACTTGGAACTGAACCCAGATGGACATTTCGTCCAACTCTACTAACTCTCTAAAACTCTCATGTTTGCAACCTTTAATTGAATTAAACTGTGTATCATATAGGGCAACACTTTTTCAACCAAATGTCTATGGAGCTGCTCAATCATCCAGGATCATGGCTATACCAAAGGTGCTTTTCTAAAAGGCTAGTTGCCTTTTGAAAAAGTACCTTTGGGTTTTTCAGCCAAGGTACCTAAAATGGGCTAGCTAGAATGCATTTAAAATCTGAAATCTATGACTTCAGTGGAATTGAAATTTTGCAAATTATTTTACATGGACTTCAGAAGATACTGCAAGGCCATTGTACATTTCAAAGACCGCTTGTTTTGGTCCCCCCCACTCCTACAATGGAACTAGAGTTCTATTTCTGTGAAAGTTTTGGCTCTACTGTGTCCATATTTGGCTATCTCTTTCCATTTTTGGAGCACATTTTGCCATATTGGGCCTCATCCGGAGGCTTCAACTGGTGCAGAATGCGGCTGCGCGAGTTGTCTTGGGAGCTTCCCGATACTCCCA
>JANHFR010007129.1:80503-96597 GCA_032468015.1 Mimophis mahfalensis | reverse complement strand
ATGCATTTTTCCCAATGGCAGTACTTTATTAACCATACACACAAGCAACAGTTACGAGGTAATTTGAAATCTTTAGCGTAATACTGTAAGCGAGGTCTTAAATGCTGAAAATGCAGGATCAAAATACATAAACATAGAAACAACATTGCAACCCTATTCCAAATTAATAAATCAATTCTGCTAATTAGAGCATGTATTTAAAAAGAAATAAGAACTCTGAAAAGAAACTCCTACTCTGTATTGGCAATTTTTAGCTCCTTCCTTCCTTCCTTCCTTCCTTCCTTCCTTCCTTCCTTCCCCTCTTAATGTATCAGGATTGGAATCTTGGAAGGTGCCATCTTAACTCTTCCTGATAAATACACCAGGGCAAACACTATTATATTCCAAACGCATTTTGTCAAAGCTTTGCTTTTCTCATGAAAACGCATGCATGCAACTGCACAGAAAGATACAACTGTTTCCAAATGTCAAAACATTTAGCATCCTCAATTAAAACAAAGCTACACTTCAAGGTGAACAAGACTCTTTTTCTTCTTTCCCCCAAATGCCGTTTTGGTCTTGCAACGTCTACATTTCTAACAGTTCTTCTTCCTCTTCTCGTGCATGATGCTAAATAGTGAACAGCATTCCAAAGAGTTAGCTATTTTGTGTTCTATTTCTCTTTCCAGGGAAGCAGGGGAGGAACCGCGTCCTCTTGTCGAAACGATAGTAATCGGAGACTTTTCCGTTACAATAAAGCTGTTAACAAAAGATGTAATTCCACCAGCATTGTGTGGGGAGATACCATTGCCTCTTTACCGTGTGCACATTCATAGGTGATTCAATTTTGTCTCCCAAGTCTTCAGATTCGCCAGGAAGGGCGTGCTCATTCCAAGCTCCTAGCCTCCGGGTTAGACGTGGGAACGTGTCCCTTTTGCAGTAAGGTTTTGGTTTCCAGGGTCTCTCTGCTTCCTTAATAATCCCGCCCAGTTCTCCACCCACCGCCTTCAGTCTTTGGTACAGTCTTGGTTTCCTTTCCTCTCTACAATCCTTTATGCTAATACGTGACATCATCACTAAATACACAGTGAGTGGCTACTAGAAATTACAAACGAGCAGGAAGGTCTGAGGTGTGTGAGCTACTGGAAGCGTTAGGCAGGCAAGCAGGCAGGAGAGAGGGAGGGCCGTCGATGGCTCCATGCTACCTCTGCGTTGGCTGTGATTTCGATTTGGAAACTAGGAAGGGGAGATCTGGAATTTTTTGTTTGGCTTTTTTTTTAATTGGTTAATTTCATTAAGGTTGGCAACCGAAGTCAGTTTGAACCTTTAAGATTGCGGGTGGCGAGACTGCAATCCAAACATCGTGCTCGTTTCAAACTGCATGCCTTGATAAACCATCTGCTCGTGGATTACTTTGAATTTGAATGTGATATTCAAGCTGGACAAATAAAACCTTTTTTTAAAAAAAACAAAACCCCTGGGATCTGCTTAGATTTTGTGTTAAAGCACCCAGGGAGGATTGCTACCCGATTTTTAACAAACACCAAAGGTTATTTATTTGTATGCTGGAATTTTAATATCCTACCACGTCCCTTCTAAATGGAATTACAGAACCCAGCTAGCATGCCCGGATCCATGTCCCCTGGTTACACTGCTTCAGTGCCATATAATTATAACCAATTAGAAGGAAGATTCAAGCAGTTGCAAGGTAAGCGCCATCTCTCTCCCTCTCCCTCTCGTAAGGGGCGTTGCTATGAAATGTAGCTCAATAACACGATGAGGTGATTTTTGATGCTCCTTAATATGAAGGCTGATATGACGGTTGCAAAATAATAGGGGTTGGGTTGTATTTCTTTAAATTGAAGCTGATTTCCTTGTTTTCCTGTCTTCTGGTATTGTAAGCCTGTCTTGGTTCAACCTTCGAAACATGATAAGGGCTAACTGGGACCTTGCCATCTAGAACAATAGGACAAGGGAAATGGGGAAGAGGGAGTGGTCTTTTTGTCTGAATTCCTTCTGGCGATTTACAGCATTCAGGTGCTGATCAGACGATTCATCTCTGATTCTGCTTAGATAATATGTACCTCTATCTCTGTCTGTCCCTCCAAGCCCTTAAAATGCCATTGGGAACCATTTATGCAGTGTTCCAAGACATCTTCCGCCTACCTGGGTAATCCCATTCTTAGCATTTCATTGATTGTTGCAATCTTCTCAATCTAGTGCCCTCCAGCTCCAGGAAAACTCCTAAAACTGACCCATCCTAAAACTGACCCAACTGATAGGAATATTGGGAGTTGCAGTCAACAACACATCTATTTGGATGAAAGCTTATGTTTTAGAGCCAGAGCAGGAAAGGATCTTTCCCAGTGCTCATTAAAAAAATTTCCTATTCAAAGGAAGAAATTTTGCTGATCTGTAATGCAATTCTACACGATTGATTAGAGTGTTGTTGATCATTTTACAATTGAATCCTTAGTATAGTATATTGGAAGCAGTGGAGTCTGGTTTCTGTGTTACTGGGTAGTGGTGGTGGAATTCTTGTTAGGAATGAAACCAGCCCTTGATGGAATCTCAACTTCATGTAAGATATGACTTCGCTCCAAATGACAGTACCTCCTTCACAGATACACTCATTGTTTCTGGAATTACAAATCTATCCAAGGAAGTCAAAAGTTCAAACCACACAGAATATATTTCTTATTTTTAATCTCCACCATCCCACAGACAGGGAGCTGCGGTTTCCTTCAGAAACGGAAAGGAACTAAAAAAAACCCCAACTCTGGGTTTGTTACAGAATTACATTGTTATGATTCTATATTGGTGTTTGTTTTAGTTTTCTTATTCATTGTATTGAGTTCATCTGTGTGCAACTGCAATGCCAGATGCAAATTGATAAAATTGTTCCAAAGTTAAATATTGTAAAAGAAATGGAGATTGAGATAAATATTTTAAAAATGGTTTCAAATTTTTATGCTGTAGGAATTCGATAAACACAGTATAACCAACAAAATATTGCCCTGTGCTGAGATACCTCAGTTCAGTTCCTTCCTGCCCCTCATTTTTTATTTTCTGTCTGCATTAGTGCTGTATTCTATGAGCATGGAACATAAGCTTTTTAAATTTGTGATTTAGTTCACCCCATACTCAGTGAGGTTATTTTGAAAATGTGCAAGGATGGTGCCTTTTGGCTATCAAAGGATTCCTGTCTGGAAAATGAGGTGGATTGTTACTATATAGCAATGGGGGTGCAGCTTGTACCGTACATACATGTATAGCATTTCCCATGTCATCTCCAAAGCTCCTGAAATTGGTTGCAGAGTACTAGATGATGGTATGATTTTCCACAACTTCCAGAAATGAAGCTGGTACAGTAAGTAGTAGACCTTTAAATGTAGCCTCTTTCCCCAACAAAATCAAGTAGAGAAAATGTACCCTCCTTCTCTCCGGTCTCTTCAAAATGTTGCTGTCTAACCAGCAACATAAGCAGCCTTTGGGTGTTTAAAAAAAAGCTGCCTCACCCAGAGTGGTTTTCCATATTTAATGATGTATACTTTCTTTCAAAGGACTGGCTTCCACATTTAATATGTAATATTCAGTGAAGTAAAGAAGATTTGCCATTTCTGATATTTAGCATTCCTGATTCTGCTTGAAAAATTGAAACACCAAGAAATGACAAGAGTTGAAATAACTGCTTATTGAGTTCTGTGGCAATCCCAAGGCCATCCCTCCCCCTACACCCCCTTTCCCCATGCTTTACAGGAAAAGGCTTCTATTCCAGAGCACAACTCAAATTTGGAAAGTTCATCCAATTAGAAAATTGGACAGCCCATTGTCATACTGAGACTGTTGTAGAGGGAGGGGATGGGGAAGGACTGCTTAGAAAATGAACCACATCCACAACCTTTTAACCACATGGAACTTGTTCTAATTTCTCACTGACGTGTAGTATGGCTTTGAACCTGATACTGAAAAGAGTACTGACGTTTTGACATAAGGCAGCTTTCCCCAATTACTGCTCTCCAAGAATTTTGGATTCAGTTCCTTAGTATTTGATTAACTTTGCTGGCTAGAAGTGATAGAGATTTGGCTAATCGGGACCAACAGACACAGTGTGAAAAATCTGGTTTAGAAAGTGGTCAGGAAATCACTTTCTGCGAGGTCCTAAAATCAGATTTATACATTTTCAATTATGTTGTGGTTCAAGAATGTGTAATTTGTGTTTTTAATAGGGAGTTGATTACACATGTATTTAAATTATACTCCCGAGTATCAGTTTATCTAACAAAATTAAAGTGCAAATTTTCTGTAGCTTTGTGAAAAGTATTGAAAGTTATTTCATCTGAAAATCCAGCATGATTTGGTAGGAAAAAGAAGGGTTAATCGTTGTTTCTTCATAGTTCAGTGGAGGATTTTGGAATGTGAGGGGAATGGTGCTGAAAGATTATGTTTGGGGTAGGATTTAAATACAGAAATCTTTGAAGAATGCACATCATACCAAAGGTTAGAATAAATTATAGTATACTTTTGCAAAGTCACTGCTGACAACTACCAAGCTTTCCAAGCTTACATTGTTTGAAGCTTGTTTAATTGGATAAATTGCTCCGGAAAGAGAACACTTCCTCTAGTCATTTATTTTGTATAAAAACAGAAAACTAATATCTTTCAACTGAAAAATGGAAAAGTAGTCCTAGAACTAAACTCTGTGGTTTATCTGTGAATAAATTGGTACTGTTTCTGATTACAAATCAAATTTACAATACTAGATCATGCTTTTAGGCTTCAATTTATGTTCTGCTAACTGTATATAACATTGCTTGAACAAGCTGATTTCATTTATAGCCCTCACATTTATTTTTCTTCAGATTGTTCCAGTTCCCTGTCATTGTAACAACTATCCTGTGAGTTAGGACAATAATGAAATTATTTTCCCAGCAGCGCCACTGAACTTCATGGCTGAATAGGATTGTTCTTAGAGCCAATGAATCCAGAGCTACATTTTAGCTTCTCAACAGATTATTTAATTATATTTCTGCTGCTGACTGACTGTGATATCTGATTATAATTAAAGTGGAAAACTTTATGATGCATTCTTTTTTTTTTCTTAGACATACAAAGAATTTGGAAAAAATTATTGCTTGGCTTCAAAACATCTGAAGAACAATTTGTTCCACTAATTTGGATAAGTTGGGGAGAATTGGGAAATGTCTCCCCCTTTCACAATTTAATGAATTCTTAGGAAAAGAATCCTCTTTATTTTAAATCAGCGGCATGGTTTCATGTGCTGCCTGCATCACACAGATGGCGCTTTGCTTATTTCTGGCATGCCATTAGACAGGAGCTGGTCCAGGGGAATTGGGGACCCCTGATTTAAATTCTTATCCTGAACTTTTAGCTCTCAGGAAGTGGGAAGATGCTTGCTTTTTTTCTTTTTAAACTGCTCAGAAATGGAGCCCCACCTGGCGGAAAACCACCTGTATGTTAATGCTTTGGAGCAGCATGAAGACTAAACTGCTATTAATTTGAACGTTTCCAGTTTTTTTTTTCCTTGTTCCTAGCTAATAGACTAATGTAGGTGGTTATGGGGAAATGATTTCTGCACTTTACAAAACATTTGTACTAATCTTGGTAAGAAAGCCTAAGTTGGAAGTGGCAGTGGGGGGATTTCAACTTCATTTTCAAATTCATATATTCCTATGAATATGTTATGTTGAGGGAATGACTGCCCCAACACACTACACACTAACTGTATCTATCTCAAGGAAGAGTTGAATCAATCTCCCTCTCTCTCTCATTAATTTTGTGCATAATTTCAAAAAGCTGTTTTGAAAACTCACCCCAAATCTCCCAGGACCTGAAGGCTGTTGTTTTCTTAAGTGAGTCCATTCACTTAAGTCCATACATTCTGCTAATTTTAAGGTTTGATGACCCTAAAAAAAGGCAACCTCTATCAAGTAATTATAAGACATGTCTTAGCTTCTAGTTGTTTCCGTAGCAACTCCATTTCTGAGCAGAAAGCTCCAATTAACTCCCTACTAAACCCTCACTAGCCTTTATTGGCTAGTGAAGATAAAATAACAAACTGTTTGAATTACAAACACTTGAATATGTATCTGACTTTCATTCACACAATGCTATTTATATTAATTTTGCAGCCCTAAGAAAGCTTTTTTAAATGGATTACATAAAAGAACCTAGCAAAACAACCAACTCCCCATACTAAAATCTTAAAATTAGAATCACCCTGCATCATATTTGACGTCTGCATCATATTTCAGAATATTTTGTGAAGAGCATTGAAACTGTTTTGAGAGCATATATATAATACAGCTTAAAGTATACTATTTGTTTCTCAATAGCAATGTTTTGCAATATCATGTGCAATCAAAAGGAATTCTAGCAATGTGAAGGCAGTATGTAGTCTCATGATATTCTTTAGTTGAGATACATGCATACTGTGTACTCAAGAAGCACATGATTTGTTAAAATTGTTTTGAAACCCAGTTCCTTTAAAAAAATATCTTTCATATGGTCAAGTTGTTTTCTTCACACCAATACTCTTTCGCTAGCCTTGTATACAGTACTTTCTTTTCCTGGTTGCAAAGATTTCAGTTTTCATTTCTGTCTCTTTCCTCCCCTATAAAAATTATTAGCATCTGTTCCTTAACTTGTTATTCCCTGGGGCTTTCTTGGAGGAGACTGTTTGACATTTATTTGAAAATCCATTTGCCATGATTTTGGTTTGGTTGAAGTGGAGTAGATATTGGTGGGAGTTTTTTTTGGAAATGTGCTATATTCCATAAAAAGTCAACATGCATGAGTTACTCTTGGTGATAAGTGGTTTTTTTGTAATACATTTACATAAATGTATTACATTCAGTGATACATTTAAGAAAAAAATAATTTGTTAATGAAAATAGATGAACACCAAATATTGATTTTGAATTACAGCTTTACAGTAGGTTTCTCCATCTTTGGCTTTTTAATTCCAAGATCTGGAAAGGACCATGTTTAGAAGATTCAGGAGGGCTGTTTGAGAAGCTGCTGACACCATTGGTATTGATATTATGAGATGCTAAGATAATGCTAAGAAGTGTTTTGAAGAAAATTCCTTTCTGTCTTTGTTTGATAGTGGAGTGGATAATTTGATAATTCAGATATCTTGAATTGTACACTGGGAATGAAATTGGCTGTTCCCATAAATCAGGATTCTTATGTTTGGCTTTGTGAAACAGATGAGTAGGTGTGCCAGCTAGGTGTGCCTTTCTGTTTCCTCTTTTGGAAAGATGCATCTGACTCCAAGATAAAGCCATTAAATTGTGGGAGTCGAAAATAAATAAATTTCAATTTATTTTCATCAGATAAATAGGCAAAAATTGATAGTTGGTATAGTTGGGAGAAAATATCATTCTTCATTAAATACTGTATTTGTGAAAAGTATATATTATTGAGTAAACCCACAACCTCTTTTATCATCTTGCATTTTATCACTCAGAAATTTTCATTTGCTATTTTTTCCCTAGAATTCCATGTATCTCTCACCTTCTATATATCTGAAGGAAGCCTTCTCCTATACATTTTATATGATGGGCATCTCAGGTTTTACTGGATAACCTACCTTCCAGAGTTTAAGGGTCAAGCAGAGTGTATTCTGAATGTTAACTTGATTAAATGATAGTTATTCATGATTGGTAGTGTAGAATACATGGAACGTTTAAAAACTGGTTTTGTTCTGTTACATTTTATCAGTATAATTAGTCAACCACATTTCTTCTTTACCTTATGATTCTCTGTAAAGTGCCATATATATGGAAAGCTCTAGGCAGACAATAGGTTGTTACAAGAAAAAACAGACTAATGTTAACACAGTATGTCAATGGAATACTTTACCTTGAACATGTCTCTCCTAGAAGGTAGAAAGGTCGAAAAATACTTGAACTATTATATAAAATATTGCTTTAAAATAGCAACACAGCAACACTACAGGAGACATGTTTGAAGGAAAGACATTTGGAATCTAATTTGGAGATTTAATTCTGAGAAAAAGATGTAATCTATTTACAGGTTGTCAATTTACAACCACAGTTAAGCCCAAAATTTCTGTTGTTAAGTGAGACATTATATGTTTGCCCCATTTTATGATTTTGCTTCCCACACTTGTTAAGTGAATCACTGTGGTTGATCAGTTAGTAACATGGTTGTTAAGTGAATCTGGCTTCCTTATTGATTTTTGCTTGTCAAAAGGTGATCACATGACCCAGTTGCCAAGCAACTGAATTTTGATCACATGGTCATGGTGTGGCTGCAAAGTTCGTAAGTGCAAAGCAGTCATAAGTCATTTTTTCAGTGTGTTGTAACTTTGAACTATCACTAAATGAACTATTGTAAGTGGAGGACCATCTGTATTGTATGAGCATTAGAGTTCATAATTACATCTAATGTTGAAAGGAACTCATTGGTTTTCCTTTATTTCAGGTGAATGAGAAAAGGCTAAAATACTGTCCCTAGCTGAGAATCCTTATATTTCTCTTATTGGCTTCATAGCAACATAGGAAGAAGTGTAAATACAAAGTGATCCTGAACTGCCTCAGGAGCCTAAAATATTTAGTGGAAAATATCTTACATTCTGACTAGAGTACTTCAGGATTCGCATTCTTCCAGATCACGCCTTGGGTACTAACACCTTTATGGGAAGTCCTTGTGCGATTAGATCCCTTGGTTCTGCAGCTGTGCATATCTTTAGAACAGGGGACCCCCAGTCCTGTTAGAATGGCCCTAATCTGCTTGGTTCTTCCAGATATACTGGGGCTTTTAAGGTTTAAAATTTTCAGCAAGAAGAAGCTGCGTTGAAGTTTCAGAAAAACAATGAAGTTTTGTTTGTGTTTTGTAAAAGAAACAGTTTCACAAAGCATTGTAATTGTATATTGAAATTCTCTGAATTATTGGTTTGTTGCTTCATCTTAATTTTTATATGTTTTTATTTCAAGTTGACTACTATTATTATATATAATGCTACTGTATTGTGAAGTTGCTTAAGAGTTTCTTGGCCAAAAAAAGAGAGAGACTATAATAAGAAATGGGACCAGCAACGGGACCTATTCCAGTTCAATATTCCAAGCATTCCCTTCCATTTCTCTACTCCATTTTTAATGACTTTCCTCACACCAGCATTTGTTTGCCAGCCAGTGACCTCACAAGTTGATGGTTTGTGTTGGCCTCTTGCCTATTACTTTTCCAAATTCCAAAAATCGTTGTTCTACTTCGTTACTTCAGAAGGGCCATAGGTTTCCTAGAACTTTAACAGATGTTTTTTTTTTTGTTTTTTTTTTGTTTTGTAATGCAAGGATGGGAACATAAGGACCAACACTTGGGAGTATACAACTGTAAATAAATAAGTAATTCTGTTTGCAATGAAGTAGCAGAACATATTTACCTTGATGAATATTGTGAAAAAGATTTGCAGTCTCACAGGTACAGTTATGGTTTTTGGTGGACTGAGATGTAACATACAATAATTATTTTACAAATGCTTGCGCGCATTACAGGTTGTTCATTTAACATACTTCAAGATATGGAGTTCTATGAAGATCTTCCCTAAGTTAGTTAGAAGAAGATCAGTCTTATTGTAAATGGAGAAACAGCACATATGTAACTTCCTAGCAGTCCAAATATATGAATCATTTCCATGCAGCCTCCATTTATTGATAATTAGCTTTGCAAAAACTGACTGAAAGCTGGCTATTATTCTCTACCAAGTTTTTCACATTATCCTTACAAATGTATTCCAGCATAATTCCCATGCTGTCCATGAATAATGGAAGTTATAGTTCATCACTTCTAAAGTCTACCATATAGAGGATTGGTCTACACCTGGTGTAGCATATTATGAAAGTATTCCAAAATAGTGCTAGTATCTATAACCTTTACAGCTATGTGCATCTTTCAGTCAACCTGATTTTTAATAGCATTCTAAACCTTTCAATAGCTTTGCAAAAATAATGTTAAAAGGTTTATCTTATAAGCCTTGTATGCCTTTGTGTGTATCATTTTTTTTTATTATTAACCATTGTTTAACACTGGAATTTATATCCTGAGCACCTTTAAAAGATATCCTAATTGAAAATAATGAAGAGGTGTTATAAAAGAGAAAAGTATAATGATTCAGGAAAAAATTACCAATTTACAGAAACTTCTTCCTTTCGTATCTAGCTTGCTTTTTTGAGATTGGCCAATTTATTATATTTATTTATGTGTATTTCTTTGCCCGGATACTGTGGCCTGACTCTGCAAATGTATTAATGGTATACCTTTGTCCTGCTGTTGCCCTCAGCCAAATCTGAACAAGATTCTGGCATAGGTATTTAATTACTGTACTTCCTTCAAAAGCCTTTTGTTTCCATCTCCATCACCCTTTGGTTCCCATTTAAAATTGAACTGGAAAGGATTAAATGTCTGTTATTCAGTCTCAGCATAGGATGTTAACACAGTTCTAGCAAAATAAAGGAGCACAGTCATCTAATATTGCTCTAAAAAGTTGGCTTAAAAAGAATAGGACTTTCCCTGCCTATCTCTAACCCTTCCCTCCTTAAGCATACAAAATGGTTAAAATAATGTTTTTGCTCCTAATGTATCTAGACTAATAACTAATATCAGAAAATCCCACTGTGCTGAATAAAGAAAAGGGAATTTAAACCTATTTACTAGAGTAAATTCATTTCACATAGGTTCTCCTTTAAATGAAAATATCAACAATTATTTCAGAATTTTGATTTTTATGACACAAGGGGAAAGGAGGCTGGGGTGTAGCTAAGCAGGAGAGGGCAGGTGTTTTGTGCAAAAGATCTGAGGTTTAGGGCCTAAAATCTCCAGATAGAGTTGGGAAACACTCTGGTCTTAAATCTTGGACATTCACTGTAGAATCCCAGAGTTCTGACTAGAATCACCCTTATAAAAGCACCAGTTTCCACTTACATCCTTACTACTGCATGTTATATTACAGATACACACTGTACACTTGTTCCTTGATCCTAACTGAAGTTTTTGCAATGGTTGCAATCCTTTCTTTTTTGTGGCTGATTTTTGGTGGCATCCATCACTGCTCTTGCTATATTTCCCAATGATATTTTCTGACTTTGTTCTGAGGCCATCATCCCATGTTTCATAGATTCAATTATTAACAATTGGCTGTCATGTTGTCAACCACAAAGAGGAGAAGGAAAGCTTCTTTTGATAATTCTGCCACCATTTCAGTTATTTTCAGACCTTTCTTCCCTCCCTGCCTCCCAGCAGGGAAGGCAGGGAGGGAAGGAGAAAGTAGTGGTAATGGCCACCCAGGGCTTGTGCCAGTCAGGGTGTGTCTTCTCAATGCCACTTTCAGCTCAAAAGCTACAAAGTCTGCTATTATTTAGGGAATTCTGCCATAAATGCCATAATTTTTCATTTCTAGTGCCATTGGTGAGGAAGAGTGATATGCCCTAGAGGTGTCCACTTTCTTTCAACTGAGCAAATAAGAAGAAAAGAAATAAAGTGGGGTAAGGGAGAAGCAAAGACAAAAAAATAATAATCAACTTTCTCTCTTTATCTCTGGAAGCTGATAGAAGGAGCTTCTCCAAATAGTTGCAGAGGCTGTATGATTTCAGCTGTAAAAATCTGGACAGCCCCTAGTTCAGTGGTTCTCAAACTATGGGTCGGGACCCCTTTGGGGGTCGAACGACCCTTTCTCAGGGGTCGCCTAAGACCATTGGAAAACACATATTTCAATACAAATGCAAGTGTATGTGAAAATAATTTTATGGTTGGGGGTCACCACAACATGAGGAACTGTATCAAAGGGTCACGGCATTAGGAAGGTTGAGAACCACTGCCCTAGTTAAGAGCAAAGAGTTAGTTAATTTGTTTTGATTTATCAAAAGCAATAAAAATAAACTGAAAAAGCCAGAAAGATAAAAAGCAAGGACCTCCCTCAACATTATATACATATATGTAACATCCATTTTCAAACTGTTCTGACCTAGGCTTCACAAAATCATGAAGCACACTCCTCCTTCTGACAAAACCCACTTTTTATTAGGCTAATGTGAATTCTTCTCATTCACATCCAGCAAAGTCCTGGCAAATGGTCTTTCAAGAGTGATTTACAACTACAGACCTTATTGGAGAGTTGCCTGGCTGATAACTTCAAAGTGCAACACTGTACCAGAAAATACTTGGCAAGGAGTCACAAACAAATCTTCACCCTAATTAAATGAACTAATTGTCTCCTGCAAACACCACTCCCCTTTCACTTCTCTATATTCCCTATGGGAGGGACAGTTCACCATCCACCTGTGCCTTTACTCTTGAACTGATCTTTGTTCCTTAGCTATTCCCTTCTCCTGCAGCTCTGCACATGCACACATCAGGAACAGGCTCCAGTTCTTCTGGCCCACCTGTGTCCTACTCCGAAGGCAGCTGATAGACATCCCTGGCCCCATCTCTGCCTCTGACGCAGAACACTCATCAGAGCCTTCCCCAGACTCCAGGACTGTCCCATGTTCCTCCCCAATCTCTTCACTGTCCAAGTATGTTGCCAGCTCTGCTGGCCACTGGCAGGTCACAACACAAACATGTTGCAATGTACTTTTTTTCTTGTAACTGTAGCTTGTTCAGAGGCACACTGTGAACACTTACTATCAGTTCAACTGTAAATGAGTTTTCCAGTATTGCAAAGTAATATTTGCTGTATCTCGTGCTTGGTATCTGGTTATATCAGAACATGTGGGTTTACTGATCTTTCTTCTGCTATCTGGCATGCCTGGACTTTTGTACCTCACGTCTGTAACACCAAGCTTGTGTGATACAGAAGCAAAGGAAATACAGTGGTAACACATGTTAGAAATTAAAGATGAAATCAAAGGGAAATAAAGGATATTAATATAAAAATCACATATAACATAAAATGCCACAATGATGAGAAGATGGTATTAAATTTGATGAAAATGATGTGGTCATTTTGGTACTGGTGTATTAGCATCCCTTTTATTGGAACTACTTGGAGGAGAAAAGGAAACATTGGTAAATTAAAATTAAAACAAAAGGGAGAAAATAATATAACACTAACTTTTCTTCATGGTTATCATGACATAGCAGTTAAAAACTGGCACATCCTCCACCATAATCTTCCCTGTCCCATACAGTTGCTCCATTTTTTAAAAAGAGGGTTTCAAGATACTGTAAGTTATTATTTTAAAAATGATAGTACATTCATTGAAGCACAACCAGAATCTTTTAAATAGTCCACTGACAACTTTGGTTAAGAATTGGTTATAAAAGTAAGCTGGTTGCAGAGCGCCTATGAATTGAGACAAAAATCAAGGTATTTTGACAGGTTCAAAGCAAACCATTTTGAACTAAAGGACAAATCAATCCCATTTACTTCCTAGTAGAAAAATTCTCATATTTATTAGCGGGTTCTTAAAACTTAACTATTTACCTGAAGCCCTTTAATCTCAATAGGACTTTGAGAAACTGAGATTTCTTGGCAAGTATACAGGCAGGTTTGAATTTGAAAAGGGAAAACAGCAGCAACAACAACAACAACAACAATTGGCAGCATCATAAAAGCTTGCTTGCTTGCTTGCTGGTAAATTAAATAATTGCTTTTTAATTGTACAGTTGCCTGCTCAAGCCAAATCCTCCTTGTTGGAGGGAGGCAAGGGTGGAGCTGTGCAGTTCTCAAGGTGTGGTTCCAGAGGGCAAGTGTAGGGGCAGCACTGTTGTTATTCTACTGAGGATAAACTTCTGTTAATAGTCCTCTCTGTAGCCAATAAGGGCAAAAATAGCAGAGAACTTTATATCATATTAATTCAAAATGTGTAGGTTAAGGACCATGAATGAGCAACGGGATGTGCTCTTCATAAATTCTCTTCATTGGTGCTTCTTTTTCCCCCCTGTTCAATCATGTATGATTCTTGGATAATTCCCTGCCGTTTTTCTTGGCATAGTTTTTTCAGAAGTGGTTAGCCTCCTTCCCAGGGCTGAGAGAAAATGATTGGCCCAAGTCACCCAGCAGCAGCCTTAATGCCTAAGGAGGAATTAGGAACCAGAGTCACCTTTAGCATGTTGCTTTAACCCCTACACCAAACTTTCTCTCTCTTCTTATCAAACAAATTTTCTCATCAGACAAACTCTTTCCCTACAAGAGCATATAAACAAATCATGGAACTTTTTCTTTGGTTTGCATTTAATCCTGATCTCCAAATAAGGAGCTCTGTCTAGTTTTCTTAATGAGCCCAAAGCCTGTATTAATTTTCCTCCTGCTGATTTATTTGGGGGATACAAACCCTGGATGGGCATGATATAAGTCAAAGCATCAAAGGAGCTTCTATGGTTTGGTTTGTTCGTGCCTTTGGTGGGAGGAGTCGGATGAAACAGATTTAGCAACATGCCTTAGCACAATACTCACATACAATCGAGCCAAAATGTTGAGACAAATGTGATCTGATGACTTTGGAGATGCAGAAAGATCATCAGTGTGAAATAGATATGGCCAAACAAAAAGTGGAATAGAGAAGAGATTCAGTTTGTAATTTATTCCCATTTGAAAATTTGTAGCTACGAAGTAGAAAAGAAACATGCAATGCTATATTGTTAAGCTCCTGCTTGTCCCTCCTTCCCCCATAACATTTTGCTCTTAGTCTTAATTAAGCTCAAGAATCATATCCTTGAGTTCAAGAATTCCTACTCTTACAGTAGGTCTGGATCCAACTCCAATAATGCATCTGTAATAAAATAGTTTGTGCCAGGTGAAAACGAAGATTCTGTATTGGTTAAGTGTAAGGTGGAGGATGGGGATAATTCCAGGTAGTGAAGACACAGAAGTGAAGTGAAACCAGGAAGAAAGTGTGTTTTAGTCAAGAAGCAACATTGAACAATGCACCAGGGTAGCATAAAAATCTATGGTAAAACATCACAAACAATAAACTGGCTTATTAATTCCAAAAGATAACCTGGATCTCAGAAGGAGAAAAATTGTCTTCCTCTTCGTGGATACATATTAAATCAAGGTTGATGTTAGCCATTAGTGAGCAGAATAAGAAACAGGCATTTGTGTAGTAGATGAGTCTTTTCTCTCCCACTTTGATTTTTTCATATTGTGCTAGTTCAGGCATAGCTCTAAATTACAGTTACATGAGTCTGTCTCATGTATGTAGTCACTTTCTCCAACATAGGAATGCATAGCAATTCAAAGATGTAATTTCAGTTTTTGATTAAAAGTAGCAACCTGTAGAGTTTGAACTCAGTCAAGCTTTGGTTAATTTTATATGTTATCAGGAAGAACAAATTCAGTCTTAGTTATTGACATTGGCTTATTTTAATTGTATGTGCCGTAATTAAGATGACCAGTTTAAGATTAATGTCATAGTAAATTGTGTTTAATTGAATACAAAAACATTCATTACTTTTTCTAACTCTAGGTTAGAAAAAATATATTCTTTCATTGCACAGCTTTCAAGGTGTCAGAAAAAAAGCATTACAGTATTCATCAACACAAGATGCAGGCCTCATCTTGGATGTTAGAAGGCTCACTCACAGATACTGCTTATCTGAGCAGCAGCTGCTTTGTGCCCAGTGTGTGTCTTTGTTGTTTGTGTACATATTTAAACAAGTGAGTATTTGATATTGGCTGTTTTGTTTATATATATAAGAGAAAGGGAGGAGTCAAAAGCTGTGAATGTATGTGTTGCTGTGTGCAAAGGCTGATCTGTAGGGCAATGCAATCATTATCTCTGACCTCTGGAGATATGAATGGGACTTACTAGAATTGTCTGTATCTATAAAAGAGAAGTGTTCAGTGTCTGGTTTGTGGGTATGTCCTGAATAGGCGCTTCTACCCCCACACCAATCTGCACCAAACTTGCCAGGCACATACCTCGCACTCTAGAGACAAACACTGGTGGGATCACAAATGCCCTTGTGCATTTTTCTGCCCAAAAAAGGGTGCCAAAGTGGGCACCCGTACTGACATTTCACTGCCAAGCTGTACTGAGCATGTGCAGAGGATTACCAGGCAAGGCATGCAAATCGGAGGCTCTCCAGCCAATAGAGGCAAGGCATGCAAATCGGCCAAAGAACGCTGG
>JANHFR010007129.1:65420-76313 GCA_032468015.1 Mimophis mahfalensis | reverse complement strand
CCACGCATCTTCAAACTGCCAAGGTTGAGAAACACTGGTCTAGGGCATGTCTTGCCCAGCTTACTCTTTCTCATGTGAGACAACTGCCCCCAAGGAAGAGACAGAGAGAGATCCCTTTCAAGTATTTTTTCTGCAGCCAGTATAGGAGGCACGTTCATCCCAGCACAGAGGTACAGTATAACAATATATTCTTCAAAACCAACAGCTCTCAATATATATGTATCATTCAACAATATAAACAATCCTGTAATTTTTTTTATTATAAAATACTATTTCAAATTGGAAGCGAGAATAAAAAAAACTATTAAAACATATTAGAGGTAGTTAACATCCAGGGATAATTGATAATAAAACATGGACTTGTAAAATATATCTGAACACAGCCACATATTCCACATGGAAGATAATTTCATAGAAGAGGAGCCACCATTGAGAAGACCATGTGGCCTCAGAATGGCACTCTTTAAGCTGTCTCCAAAGCTGTTGCCTACCTTAAAAAGTATAAAGAAACACAAAATAAACCAGAGAAACAGAAAGTGCCCTTTAATGAGGAAAGCGGGTGGGGAATTGGTCTGTGAAATAGCTTTATAGATACAAGCGGGTGCTGAGAAGTTCCTGGTTTTGCCCCCTTCCAGTTGAAATAGAAAAATGAATCTGGGGGCATATGACAGACTAATATCTTAGTATAGTATGTAGCTGTGCAAATATCAGGTCTTTGTGATTCTTAAAACTGTTTTTTCTTTTAGTGAAAAGCTGTGATGGCAGAGGCACAAGCAAGTTTCACATCCTTGGAGTTATGGGCCATCATGAAGTTTTTGTTTCTCCAGGGAAAGTCAGCAAAGGACATTCACACTGAGATGTCACAAACACTGGGGGAAAAGTGTCCTTCCTACAGCACTGTCAAAATCTGGATATCTCTGGGCATTTCACTGTTGAAGATGAGCCCCGCAGTGGTGCCCCCCAACCTCAACTGACCTGGCAACCTGCTATGCTGTCCATGAACTCGTTATTGAGGACAGGCGAATATCCACAAAAAAGATAGCCCATACTTGACATCTCATGGGAACATGTTGGGTTTGTTATCAACACTATCCTAGACACATGCAAGCTTTCATTGAAGTGGGTGCCGAAAAGTTTGAACAGTGATCAGAAGAAGGAACGAGTTGAAGGATTCAAAGCTGTTTTGGCCCATTTTGAAGCAGCACAGGACTTTTTGGCTAGGTTAGTGACTGAGGATGAAACCTGGCTCCACATCTATGATCCTGAAACCAAGGAACAGTCAAAAGAATGGTGCCACAGTAGGCCTCTGTGGCCGAAGAAGTTCCAAACACAGAAATCGGCCAAAAAGGTCCATCCGTTTTCTGGGACAAAGATGGTATTCTGTTGGTGGACTACCTACCTCAGGGCTCTAGTATCACCGGTCAGTATTATGCTAACCTCCTGGACCAGCTGAAGGAGGCAATTAAGATGAAACATGGTGGAAAGTTGACCAAAGGGATCCTTTTTTTTTGCAGGACAATGCACCTGCGCACACGTCCAACGTTGTGACTGCCAAATTGAACACCCTGGGTTTCCAATTTGTCCACTATCCCCTAGTCACCTGACCTGGCCCCTTCGGACTATCTTCTGTTCCCAAATTTGAAGAAATACCTGAAGGGGCAATGTTTTGAGGACATTTGTGACATCAAAGATGCTGCTGAGAGCTGGTCTGCAGCCCAGCCAAAGAACTTTTATGTGAACGGCCTAGAAAAGCTGAAACTACACTTTACCAAGTGCATCAGTCTCAGGGGGGAATATGTTGAATAAATGTGATATTTCATAACTCTGGGTCTCTTCTTTCTGGGCAAAGCCAGGAACTTCTCAGCATCCCCTTGTAAATCCATACTCTAATGCAGGTTATGTCTTGCTTGGAAACTATGTTGTGAATGGGCAAGCCAACCAGAAACAATTTGGTGAGAGCACATAAAAATTCTCAAAATTGTAAGTATGTCCTAATTTAGTTAATTAGAAAGCCGTGAGAAGTCTGTCTTAAAATTTTCAGTAGAACTTGTCAAATACCTTCTCATAAATAAATAAATACCTTCTCATCTCAATACAGATGATGAATACTAAAGCTTAGAGATTTTTGTTTGCTTTCCTATTTTCAGTTTTACTTGCACAGAACTGTTTAAGCAGTCAAAAAACTTCTACTGGCTTATAAACTAGACTAGGGGTGTCCAACGTAAGTGATTTTAAGACTTGTGGACTTCAACTCCCAAGATTTCCCACAGCCAGCCTGGACACAACTGGTCTACACTGTATTGGATCTCAATTGGTTTAGATACTTGTTATGAAACATCCATTGGAGAGACCTCTCCCTCCATTCTTCAAATCTTGACCAGAAATCTCAAGTACCAATCCTTTATTTGGACAATACTTTGTCCTTTGGGGTTTCCGTCCAGCGGAAATGTCTGTCCTTAGTGTTGCTTGGAGATAAGTTTGCGTTATCAGTGTAAACTTTTGAGACCTACTTCCCTTTTCCTGCTGTGTGTGCTTTGCATGATGCACATATTGTCTCCTTCCCTTTTCTTTCCCTGCACAATATGTGCACATTCAGGGAGATAAATGTTATTGCAAAGTACTAGATATTTGCTGCACCACCCATATCCTGTGGCTTTAATTAGAAATCTTCAGAAATTCTTATTTACAGGCTTCGGCTACTCCTATAGGAATATGATACTTTTGTCCATTTGTGCAGTGATCTCATATTGGTTATTATCATTGGTTATCTTGAATGACTAGCATACTTCCAGAACAGTGTACATACTTAAATCTCTATTCTTGCCCAACCTAAAGGACACATTGAAGAAAGAAAAATGACAAGGAATGAGAAAAATGAAGTAATTTAGGTATTGAACGGTTCAGTATGCCTATCCAGTCAAAGGTTGTCCACTGCCTCTTTGAATAATTCATCATACTGTCCTTGTTCGCTTTCAATCAGCTTCCATGGTTGTGAGATGACCAGCTAATTTCCAATTTCCAGTACAATTGCATCAGTTCTCCCTGATTGTAGAAAGGTCTCAAAATTACCGGTGACGAAAGAAAACCTACATACATATAGCTTTTCTCTGAAGACTTTCTAGCTATCTTGTCCATTCATGGTGTTCTTAAACTTGGAGAATCATCTTTTCAGCTGGACAAAGCAGGGAAGAAATGCCAGTGTGCGTCATCTCTCAAGTTTCCATCTAATATGGCTTTGAAACAATTCTCAATTAATTAATTAAAGCAACAATCTAAGAAGACTGCCACATTTAGTTAGTCTTGATGTAGCTTAAAATCTTAGTAGCTAGAAGGAGAAAAGTTTCATGTTCAAGTTAAAAATGGCAAGAAACCTATGTATAAAGAAGCTGAGGGATGGTTCTCCTAACTCCTAACTGAAATGATGTGTTTTATTAGACAGCAAGCCAAAGTAGCTGTTTTAAAAACATTTTTTTCGATTAACAATTCTCAAGAGTGTTCACTCTCCAAATGGGCAAATGTTCCTGCCGTGCTATTTCTATACTTTAAAGTGTGAAGTATATTCAATATGCGAAGTTCCATTTTTATTGGGCAAATTAGGACACGTTGCACATGCATGGAACAGTTTTTCTTGAGAAAGTTTATGAAATATTCCCAGAAAGCAGGATTGATAATTTCACCAGAAATTAAGATCAGGTGACATAGAAATTAGCCCACTGTATGAAGATGCTTAAAAAATCATACAGTTAATATTTTTCAAAAGAAATGAGAAAAATACATAAAATAATATTGGATGTTTTAACCCCAGTTGATAAAGGGCGCCAGATTGTGAAAGGCTAATCTCTATGGATATTTGAAGTTCTGTTAATGGCAGAACCTGCTCTAATATTATGGAAATATGCAAAGAAAGCAAGGGGCAGTAAATAATATGCCAGGATATCTTTATCCAAGTGATGCAAGTTATATAATTTGCATCATTGTGCAGTGACATGATTACTTGTACGGTATGCCAGTGTTTGAAGCAACTGTTTTGATGATGTTAAACAGGTTTAGATGTACTTTAACTTAGGTGTATCCAGGTGGAATATAAATATATTAAATAATGTAAACTTTGATACACAGTATTTTTAGATTTCTGCAATATGGTAGAATAACTTTTATTACTGAGCAGTTAAAAGTAATTGTTTTGAAAGTATTTATTTAATCAATTTAGGCCCTTCCTGACTCCAAATGATTTGGGGCAGCTCACAATATAACATCATAATAATTAGCATAATATATTTATAAACTATATCAGTTGATTTGTATTTGATGTACATTTGTTACTAGCCACCAAATGGTTATACAGTAATTATTAAGTCAACATGCATTGGAAAATATCTGTTAATATTCTCCATTAGTGAAATATAATTCTATTTTATGTAAATTTAGAAAAAGGATTTCTTCCTATTTTCCAGTATTATGGGATTATACTGTACTTAGTGAAGAACAGCTCAGTTTTCATGAATCAGTTCATGTGTTTCTCAATAAGGTAGTGTTAGCAATGTGGTTTCCACTTGGTAATGAAGTACTTCCTTCTTCAGCCTGTGAATTATATCAGCTTCAGCAACCTCACCTTATGGTGTGGACAATGACTGTTTGCAGAGAAACATTTATCCTGGTCTGGTTCCCAAGATTTTAAAACTTTGGGAAATAAGAGATAAATAATCATCTTCTTCTATATATATATATAAATGTGTGTGTGTGTGTGTGTGTGTTCCAGCATAATACCTCAACCAAACTTGGTACACAGATGACTTACTGTCTGGAAATAAATACTGTGGGGGTACATCTAACACACTTCGGTGTGTGTGTTCTGTGAAAATACAGCCCACAGCACAGTGGAGTTGCCATGGTAACAGCATTCACAGTACTCCACAAGGGGACGTTTGTAATGGGGCCTGCCTGCATCAGTTCTGCAGGTTAAGACGACATTTCTTGATGCTTCTGGGGGCACAGGGAAAACATTTTTAACTAATTTAATTGTTAGGGCTCAGGGAGAAGTTGCTCTTGCCATTGCCTCTTCAGGAATTGTGGAGACATTAATGGAAGGAGAGAGGACAGCCCATTCCGTATTTACGTTACCACTTCACATTGTCATTCCTGTCTAATACAGAATTGGGATAAAGAAATACCCGGTGAACGCTGGGTTATTGGCTAGTATAGAAATAAATATGGAAGATAACATATAGAATTGGCTTCCATCTGTAAAGATTATGGAAAAGATGAAGAAAAAGAAGTTAGTAGTTATTCTTTCCCTGTGGCTTATAGTTATGTCAGGAATTACTGCCCTGATTTGCCTGGAGGCATTATATTGATTAGAGGGACACACTGCCCTGTGACCCTCCAAATATTGCTGAAATAAAATTCTGAGTATCATTCTCCCAGCAGAATGCTCCTTGGGAGTGCAGGTATTGTAATCTTGTAATACTTGGAGTGCCACAGGTTACATTTCTTTGACCTAGACTGTTACCTGCTCAAGATGTTGCAGCAATCTGCATTAGAGGAGAGCCATTAAATATTTAAATTGGAAAGAACAAAGAGATTAGAAATTTAATCACTCTGCCTGTTGCCACAAGGTAACTGTGCCTTCAAAACAGTTCCCTCCAGGTATAATGACAGTGTAATAAAAAGCTCTGAAAGGGTATTAAAACAGGTTCACAGAGAACATAATTTCAAATCCTTCCTAGAAGTTACTTCAAAATACTTTTATCACCATGTACAATGTATGCCATTACGTGTGTAAAATAAAGAACATTAAATAGTCAGATAATGGACTTGTCTGGTGTTGAAGTATTATTAATTATAGTTGATAAATTGCCTGAACAAACAGTTGTCAAAATATTCCAGAAAATTAAGTGGATTCTGCTTGTTTTTGGCTTTCTGTTAAATTTGATTAATTTCAAGCTTGGTACAGTTTTGGAACAATTCACATCCATTGCTTAGTTTTCTTTTTCTTTTTAGCTTTTAGTTATATGAGCTAAATCTGCAAAGGGCACAATTCTTTCAAATGTTATTGGTAGTTTATCTTATACAGATTTACTGGCATTTTTGTTGTTATTGTGTAACTGGACTTGACCATGAGGTAAAATTGTTTGCTAGCCTTCCTTTAAAAAGAAAGCCTATTTTAGAATAAATCTGAATTAAAATAGAATATCTGTTAAGATAAAACCCTGATCTGTGTTTTGGTCAACATAAGAGTTACAAACAGTCCATAGAAGATGGAAGACACCATCAGTACTGGTCTTGGACGTTCTCCAGCCTTGTTTATTCATACAGCTTATAATTCAGAGTAGCAGGAAAGGAAATATAAAATCTTGTAAATATATATAAGAAGTAACAAATCATAAAATTGGTTAAAATAAACAGTACAGAAACTATTTAGTAATAATTTGAAGGTAACCAATGTCAGTGAGCTCTCCGGCAGCCAAATTGCATCACTTCTCATCGAAAAGCTATTAGAGCAGAAACCTGTGATACAGTTGGAAGGGACTGGGAATTGGGAGCAGAATCTGGTCAAGGGACCGGTTGTTATGAAGCTGAGACTTCTGGCTGTTAAAACATTTTCTCCTGCCTTAGGAGTTCCTGCTCATCATATTCTACTCAACCAGTCTCATTTTTGTGCATAGACTGGAAGGCCTGGGAAGAAGTGAGTCTGGAAATGACTCTTGACTCATCCTGAATTATATTTGTGGGGGACTAGGAGTTGAAGGGTAAGGATTAGTATGCTGGCTGGCTAGGGAATTCAGGGATATATGAAGTCCACATATCTTGAAGTTGCTGAGATTGAAAACCAGCGTAGAGGACATAGAGAGTAGCCTTGAGGGACAGTGGGAAAATCAATGACTAAAGCAACAGAGTCCACTAAGCCCATTCAAAGAAACAACCTTAAGAAACTGCACCAGATGGGTCCCTCCTTTTTTCACACAAAGTGATGGAAGAGGGTGCTGGCTTCCCCATTGCCTTTGCTTTTCAGAAGCTAGCTGGGAAAGTCACATATGTGATCATGTGACTGTCATAAATGCACAGGGGCTGCCAAGCACCCAAATTGCAATCATATGACCACAGGGATGTTTCGACTGTTGGTTGTAAATTGCGAACTATTTGTATTGGCCCAGGATTTCTCAAAGTATAAAAAAGCCCTCCACCTGGAGGAGCCACCTATTATATACACAACTGAAAAACATAGTGAGCAAGCAGTTGTTGCAGATAATGGATTCTGGGGCTCATGGATGTCTCTCATATATTACGTATTTGAATATGTTGTGACAGTAGTCTGAAGTTTTATAGCATCACACCACTCTTAAGTACCCAGCAGTATGACTGAAAAAGTTTTGCTCTTTGCTGCTGCTTGTACAGAGCCAACAACATTGTATAGTTGTTGTAAGTGATTGAAGTAGCCAAACTAAAATTCATCGTGAACAAATTTCACTCAGCCATGCATTTGCCCATAGGACTGAGAGAAAGGAACTAGATCAAAGCTTACCACCTTCCCAGTCTTTACCCAGCACATCCTGAGGGCAGCAAATTGGAGGTTTTAACAATACATGAGGTTAATTCTGAGTTGTAGGAGAGAGATGAACCATGTACTATACTCATCTTGGTGCTTTTATCAGGATCTGTGATAAACCTTTGCCTCTGGAGCCTAGAAATTTATTTAAGAATTATAGGGTGTAACTGGCAACATATGCATATAGATTATCAAGGGTCAATTAGTTATATCTTTAATTAAATCAAAATTTAGGAATCAGAACCTGGAAACACTCTTGGATAATTGCTTCTAGTTGGAATGGAAGGTACTGAGCTACCTGAATGAGTAGCATAATTCAGTATAAGCCATGAAATATGATCAGACCTGTGTCTTGTCCAGATGCTGTTTGTGTTTTAAATATAGTTTCTTATGACTAAGCCTTACTGTATATTTTCTTCTTCACTAGATGAGCGAGAGGCAGTACAGAAAAAGACATTCACTAAGTGGGTTAACTCTCACTTGGCACGTGTATCCTGTAGAATTACAGACTTGTACACGGATCTTCGTGATGGACGAATGCTTATCAAACTGTTGGAAGTTCTTTCAGGCGAGAGACTTGTAAGTTTCTGTTCTAGATATTATAATGCCAACTCTTGGTTCTCTTAAGCCTTTTGCAATTTCCTTTTATAAACCGAAGTACAAAACTGAAATATTTACTAAACATGTTTTATGGACTAATTTAGATGTGTAGAGCACTCCTTTTAAAAGTTTTTATTACACTACTTATAACTGGTTGAAATATTTGACCATATTTTCATATTTTCTAAACCGTGTTCAGTGGCTTATGATGTTTTTAAGGGAGCCTCTGTTTATTTATAGAGTTGTTTAGAAAAAAAAAGTGTTAACAGTTTTGTACAACCTATGTAAATCCCATCAGCCATAAGCATAAAACTGCAATTGAAATAAGAATAAAAACCTGAAACTTTGAACATTAAAACATTTGAATGCTAAGATAGTTGAATAAATAAATATCCTTGAGCCCTTTCCAAACTGTTCTTAGGGAGACTTGTTTCATCTCGACAGAATGTTTCATAACATAGGTCCCACACTAGAAACAAAAGGTTATGAAATTATGCAAAATTGAAGAAAGTTCTTTGACTCTTGAGTAATTCCTCCTAACCTACCTTCTCCATGGTGTAGTAAACGCATTTCCCATTTTTAAAATCCTAATAAAATGTTTAGAGGCAGCTTCTTGCTATTTATTCTAGAAGTATATTTAAAAGTAGCATAACAACAGGTCTGTTGAAAATTTCAAAAGCTGCCAAACTATTTTATGTATTTGCCAAGAGAAAGTGCATTCTTTCCTATCCTTTATCATCAGCATCTGAGAAAAATAACTACAGCAAGAAATAAAATAATAGATTTGCCTTAAGCAAAAATCAACTCCGAAATGTGCATCTCTCTCTGTATTTTCAATCCATTGTGGAAGAGCCATTGTAGGGTAGTGGTTGAGGTGTTGGGCTAGAAGTGAGAAGACCCGAGAACTAATTCACCCTTAGCCCCTGGGCCAGACATTATTTTCCAGCCCAACCTGCTTCACAGGGTGGCTTTTGTGATGAAAAAGAGAAACTTGACGTGTTCCTTCTGTAGCTTCTTTTACCTCTTTCCCTTCTCCCTGCACTGATTTCTACCCCCCTCACCCCCAATATTGACTGGTAACAGTTATGGAAAAAGGAGGAAAACCTCTCCAAAACTGGGCCTCTCAGTCCCAACCCCCTAAACTAGTCCAGAAGGATACAGTGGATGATAGTATTGAAAGCCACTGAGAGATCCAAGAGAGATCCAGGATAGTTGTAGAATCACATACCAAACTGTCCAAAGGTCATCACAATGCACCTCTCAATACTATGGCCTGAGCCTAGACTAAAAAGGATGTAAATAATCCACTTCATCCAGGGTCCTCTGAATGCCAACCTCCATCTTAACTTTACTCCAGAAGAAGAGGCTGAACAACGGTTATCTAGCTTGGATAGATCCAAGGATGGCCTCTTAGAAGAGTGTACCACTCTTTCATGGAAAGAGGCATTAACCGTCACTTGAACCCAACAACATGACAGGGGAGGGGGGGCTTAATCAGTAAGGTCATGGGCTCATGACAGAGGTGGGTGAACTCACAGCCCCAAGAACTTGGTTAACAGCCATTTTGCATCATGGAATAAAACGGTACCTACATAGCAAGAAGCCTGTTTTTGCCTTGGAGCTATCCCATATTCAACACAAAAAAACCAACTAAACAACGTTCTTTTATTCCAGATTAAGTACTTTCTTGAAAACTTTGATATAACTCTTAAGGCATCATGTTAGGAACTGGGAAACTAAATTGCTGCTTTAGGCATAAAGCCACCTTGGGCCACTCACTTTCTCTCAGCCCTAAGAATGACAAACCACTTCTCAAAAATTGCAGGGACTTGCCTAGATAGTCTCCAAGAATTAGATATAATAGAACAATATTTTTTTAATGTGATGTGATGTGAGCCAAGAATCTTTAATTTGTTGATGAAGCACATAGTTTTCTCAACTTGTAACAATTTTATTTTATGGTGATGATTTTGATTGTACTTAGTAATGTCAGGTATTTGCTTACTATATGGCTTTTACAGTGCTGAGTAACTTACATACTTAGTTATATAAATATTTATAAGCTATCTTTCATCAGAAGATTTAGCATATTGAACTTAAAAAAATAGCCAGATTGCAATAAAATAAAATAGGAAAATATCTCTGTTCTTAGATATCTGTTTCCTGGGCTCATATGAAGACTTCTGCATTGTTCCTAGGAATGCATTTAACATCTGTTAATAATTTTTAACACTGATTTTCATCTATATTTCTTACTTTTGCATTGTTTTTTATTTATTGATAACCATGTTGGTGGGGTATGAATCAAATGAATATATACTGCATGCAGTCTAGCTTATTTATTATTGATTTAATCATGTGTTGTTTATATTACTGTCAGCAGACTCTGAGTAGTTTATAAAGCACTTCATCCTAAAACATTCCTGATAAACATTTTAAACGTTTATAATTAACAAAACAAACATCAATACCAAATAGCACAGATGCACATTAAAATAACAACCCTCTGATAAAATGTGAGCCTATTTTCATTCAAGGACAAAAAGAGCAAATCTCTTTAGAATCAATGTAACAATTTATACAGCAAGTGTTTTTCAACACAATTTCTTTAAGTAATCCATTCTTTAAAAATATAACATACCTTCAACTACACATAAACATCAAAATAAGGCAATTTGCTAACATTTCTGTTTTAAAACTCATTTTTAAAAAAATTTCTGCGTATTTTTTTACCCTATGCTAAGATT
>JANHFR010007129.1:49937-65202 GCA_032468015.1 Mimophis mahfalensis | reverse complement strand
TGGGTGTTTAAGTTTGCCGACCCTTGGTCTGGAGCATCTTCTAGTGCAAAAAATACAGTACTTCGCCTGCCTGCAACTGGTACGCCACTTGTGGACCTGCCTGGAGTACAGGAGACCTTAACAGAGAGACTCACATTCTACTCATAACACAGTTAGACTATGCAATGCTTCTACATGAAGCTGATTTTGAAAACCATTCAAAAATTGAGGTTGGTTCAAAGTCTAGTTACTTGTTGTCTGGTGCTCAGCAAATTGTACCTACCCAGTGAGTCCATCATTTTTATGTCGTGTTGTTGAACAACTCCAGTGATATTATTAATTTTTTGTTGTGGAGATTTTTTTATTATTTTATTATGTGATCATTTTATTATTAGGATGTTTACTATCGTTCATTTCCAGGAGTTTGGTAGATGTGGTAGCATAAAAATCCAAGAAATAAATTGCATATGTCTCATATTTCATTTCAGCTTAACTATTATTCCTCAGCATCCCTTACATTCTCTATTTGAATTAATTATATTTCAGGGCAAATAGATTCCCAAGTAAAGTGTTCATCTAGGTGCTCCATTTAATTTCATTTGTCTTAGATTTATTAATTTTTAAATGTTTGGATAAATATTGTTATTCCTGTAGGGCATTTCATGGCATGGGATGACTTGCAGTCAGAAGTTATGGGTTCTCCAATCCTGGAGGTTTTAAGAAGAGATTGGACCACCATTTGTCTGAAATGGGTGGTATAGGATTTCCTGCTTGAGCAGGGGGTTGGACTAGAAGATCTCCAAGGTCCCTTCTCAACTCTGTTATTCTGCAAACCTTTACTTGTACACTCAATCCAGAGTTTTTTAAGAGAGCAGAGAAAAATGAGAGATATTATTTTCACTTCATAAAATACCTAATAAAGACATTGGTCTAGCCTTCCCCAAACTACTGTCATTCAGATCAGTTAGGATTATACTTGCAAGAATTTCCAGACAGCCAGGCTAATATCATTATCTCAGTGCAGCTGGGGAGGCCTGGAGAGGGAGGGAGAAATAAGCACATTTTAAATTAGAAATCTAGCTGATAACGTCATTGGATCAGAAGACAAATTTGAAAACGAAATGGATATAAAGTGTAAAAATACTCTGTGAATGTAAAATGGCTACAGCATTTTCCTTTCCAACCACATACACCAACACGCAATGAGCTGTTGCACAAAAATGACTGAACCTTTAACAGTAATTGCTTTATAATTTGTGTGAGCCCAAAGGTCAGCTCACACAAACAGAATCTCTTTGAGGAATTTTGCCCTTTACAGCATGAAGAAAATGTGTGTTTTGTGTGTGTGGGGTGGAGATTAAAAAGCATTTAATTGCGTTGCTTATGTGTGCCCAGTTCCTAACTGAAAATCTTAAGCAAACATAAAAACAGTGGATCAAGAAAGAGGTTTGCATTCCTTGCCATCCAGCTTCCTTATCCCAGGTTACTGGTTTCATAATCTTGACTTCAGGGATTGAAATCTATTTATTATTACTTTTTTGACCGTTTTTCTGGACTAGGAATTGAACGTTACTTTTCCAAGTCCAGGGTTGTCCTGTCTTTCCACCAGATTAAGCTTTACTCCATTCTGCATGAATATATAATATACCCACGATCAAACTGCTACCAAAAATATTTCATTTTATTGCTAAAGACAAAAACGTTGGATTAGATATTATAGATACAAAGTCATTTCATGTATTCTTACACAAATAACCCAGAAGTATCAGACCTGCCTTTTTTTAAATCCACTAGTTTACTACATGAGTAGTGGACAACACTGAGCACCAAAGCCTTTCTCTATCTCCTTGCTTTTGTTCATTCACTTACACTAATTCTCTGTGCCTTGAAGAATTATTGGATGTGTCTGTGTCAATAGCTTATTTTAATTGTCTATATCAGGTTTTTTGCTCAGCAGCTCTGAATTTTGGAAACTATTCTTTTATACTAAATGCTGGGTAATTTTACTTGGTAATGTTCTCATTTCACGTGGACAAAAATATTCTCTTAAAAAGAATGGCAGGCATTTAGCAGCCTGCCCCAGCCCCCTTTCAGCCCTCAAAGTAAGTAGGACTGAGCAGATATGGATCTATAAATTGATAAATCACAATTAGTTTCTCAATGATTTACACTAAAACAAATGTAAAATAAAAACATGAAAAACAATTGGAATATAAGTTAAACAAACAAAATAAGGTGCACATATAATTAAACTTAAAACTTAGAAAACTTGTCCAGTGTGAAAACTTGAGCAAAAGGTTGTGTTTTAAGGGTCTTTTAAAAAGCAAATAAAGATGTCATCTTTGTCCAAAGTATGTTTCATAAAGCTGTGATGGCTTTATAAATGAACTTGTGGCAACTCTGGGCAAAATTCTTTAGTTAGAGTTTTGTTACTAAGCTATTCTCTCCAATAACCTGGGCTTCAGTGGTAATGACCAGCACTTTCTGTTTTGCCTAGAAATGTGTAGCCAACACAGTACTGTAAGTAGAGTTGTAATACAATCTCTTTTTATTCTTTATAAAACTAAACTGGCTGCTGAGGTTTGTACCAATTGAAAGTTCTGGATTAGACACAAAGGTAGCTCCAAATAGAGTACATTATTGTCGTTAAGCATGTAGGTGTCAGTGTATGTGCATCATAGTCTTAAAGGCATTATTTTCCAGAAGCAAAGATAATTGGCATGTATATTCTTGTCTGTTTGTATGATTTGAGAAACAAGGGAAGCATTTGGATTTAGAAGCATCTACAAACTGTATGTTTGTTTTTTCTGGAAGAGTGTTATCTCATTTAGAATAGGAAAATTTATTGCCTTTCTGGAATTATACTCCCTCTCAATGAGCATCTCTTATCTTGTTGGGATTTTGTTTAATCTTTTTATCATTTTATCCCATTTTTATTACTTCTTGTGCCTCCTGGAACCAATTAATGAGTACCAATGTACCACTGTATTTCCATATCTCTCAAATGGATATCATGGATGCAGAAGATGCCATGTTTGAAGATACTGAAAGCAACTGAGCCATCAAAAACCAACTCTCTTTCTGTCTGTCTATAGACAGAGGATTGATTAATCAGGCCAACCAAGCTAATCTTGGCTCCATCAGTTTTAAGTCTGCTTGAAATTAATTGAAATAATCTGCTGTCTCTAGAACAGATGAGAAGCTTTTGGTTTTCAGTCACCTTTCCATGCTTTCAGCCAGGAGAAGAATTGGGAACTGTTTGCCTGTCTGTATAAAGGGAAGGAATGGGTAGAAATAATCCCGCCTCATTTGAAGAGTTATTCTAGATCAGGGGTGTCAAACTCAATTTCATTGGGGGTCACATAAGGGTTGTGTTTGACCTTGGGAGGGCTGGGGGGGCGAGGCCAGCTCAACATCTATTTTTGACTGTGACAGCCACAGCAGTCCTCAGCATGCCCTCCTGAGCTTCATTTTTTCTGGCAGAGGCACCATGGGCCAGTCCTTCACTGTTTCCAGGGCAGATCTAAGCACCCCGCAGACCAAATCTAAGCACTCCATGGGCTGGATTCGGCCCACGGGTCTTGAGTTTGACACCACTGTTCTGGATAAACTCTTGATAGTCCTCATTTTAATTAACCGCAATGTTGTGCATTGTAGTTTTTACTGCATGTAAGTGAATCATCCCGTTTTTCTTTTTATGAGCTACATAAGAGCCTCTTAATGCAACACACTTGACATATGCTCTTTAGGTGGTTATGTACAATTTACATTTTCTCTTAAATATCTTCCTGGAGCATTGCTTGCTCCCTTGTATTCCTTTATGGAAGTGAGCTGGAACTAATTTATTCTTCTTAACATCTGTCTTATTTTTATAAAGACTCCAAAAGAAGTTGTAAAGTTTCTTAATTCTGAGGTCTCCTCAATCAGTCATGGCGGCAGCTCTGATTGGCCTTTTTAAAAAGAGTTTACGCTTTGGCAGACAGTGTTCCTTGGACTGTTACCAGTTCTCATTACCGCATGCATGCAAAGCTCTGTTTGCTTGTTTAGCACTTTCTCACCACTGCGAGGAATGTGAGTACAGAAACATAAAAACAGGATGTTTCCCTTAAATGTAACCAGCATCCTATACACCCATTCAGTGTTTGGTGAGCCCACAGAACAAAAAGTTTGATTTGGCATTTTTTATCTTTTGGGGGGCTGAAGTTTTATCTATTCAACATAATGGTTTAGTCATTTAACAAAATTTAATATAATAAAACATGACACCTTGAATGAACTAATATTTTATTCTCTGTCCCTTACAGCCAGCTAAATAGTTGAACAAAATTAGCGATAATAACACTGAAATTCTTAGCGATTCTTTGTAATTGTAATAGTTTCAGAACAATTTTTGAACTCCTTACATTAACTTGGAGAATAAACAATACCTGCTGCTGAAAATTATATTCCAGGTTAGCCTCTTCAGGAAGGGTGTTCCCCAGTTGGGATGCCAATGCTGAGAAGGCCCTTGTTCTGGTGACCAACAACTAAATGGTTCTATCTGTAATAGTGAATAGGGAAACCAACTATATCATAGCGTACTGGTTGAGGAATTGAAGTCCATACATCTTAAAATTGCCACGTCTGAAAACCACTGGAATATAGAGTTGATAACAACATCTCCTTAAAATAGTGAAGCCTTTACTACATTTTCATCATTGCTTCTTTTCCTTCTTCTAATTAATGTCCCACGTAGCCCAAACCAACAAAGGGAAGGATGCGAATCCATTGCTTGGAAAATGTTGACAAAGCTCTCCAGTTTCTGAAAGAACAGCGAGTGCATCTTGAAAACATGGGATCTCATGATATTGTGGATGGGAATCACAGGCTAACTCTTGGACTTATTTGGACAATTATATTGAGATTCCAGGTAAATGCAGAATCATCTATACTGTAATGGCACTTGGCTTATGTGTTGTTTTCCAGCTACTTCTTCACATACAAACCTCTGATGTATCACTTTGTGCAATGTATGGTGTTTACATGTAGTTATTTACCTTTCTGTTTTGAACATTTTTCTCATCTCCTTTTGGATTAAGATCAGGCACGTTTATTCTTGCTGTTTTACCTCAGAGTTATGTAAATCAGGTCAAGGGTTTAAACCTGTTGGAAATGCATTGGCACCACCCAAACAAAATTCAGCATCTTTAATCAAATGAGACCACCTGGAAATAAATGGTATTTGGATACACAATCTTAACGGAGTCATTCTCGGCCAAAACTCTCATAAAAGTCTTTGGATGAAATATTGCTTCAGTTGCGATGAAAATGAGCTAATGTCTTCTACCTTCTTGTGTTACACTCCTTCCCTTCAGCAACTGTGAGGAAGAATTCAGAAACTTTTGTTTCAGTTTTTGACAAATTTCAGTTTGTCATGTCACTCCAAACAACACAAACATATAGCCTTTAATATTTAATAAATCTTGCTTGCAAGAAGATCTGTCTTGTTGCCCCATAGACATAGTCCTCATATATCTACCATAGTTCTGTCAGGCAACTTGTTAAGTGATATGGTCATTAAATGAAACCGCAACTGTGCTTATGATCATAATTCAGCTTTACTTTTCTTTAAAGACCTGTGGAGATTGGTTATTGCAAAATTACCGGTACTTTTTCATCACTGTCATAACTGTCCAAAATACTTGATAATTAAGGACTGCCTGCCCTTTTTTTCTAATAAACTATGCTTAAGAAAGCATGCTTTAAGAGTCAGTTAACAATACTCCAATGCTTGTTTTTAAAGCAAGAATAAATTCCCAATTTATCTGTTACCAAGTTAAAGAAAGAAGTACTAGAAGCATTAAATATTGGCAAAAAGCTTTTATGTATATGCAGATGTATGCATTTATGGATACTTAAGATATTCATTTACTTGTTAGTATTTTACTCTACCATGATAGAATTGCTTTGATAATTTTGTTCTCTTAGAAGCACAGACATGAAATAAATCAGCAGAGGACTTAATATATGAATGGCTAATCACATTAATACGTGACTTTACAGATTCAGGACATCAGTGTTGAAACAGAAGATAACAAAGAAAAGAAATCTGCTAAAGATGCCCTACTCCTGTGGTGCCAGATGAAGACAGCTGGGTGAGTTTGAACTGAAAGATCATCTAGATTTTCCATACAGCATTCTGTAGTAATGGAGGAGTATGTGAGTGACTGTGCATGTTTGCAATTATAGTATGTGCATATATCTTTTCTGAAAAAGAGTGACCTTATTAAAGAAAGTACTCCACTTTAAAAATGTACTAATATTTTTATAATAATACATTATGATCCAATGGAATGTCGTATCTTGTGATGTTTTGCCAGCAATATGAACTGACCCACGATATTTTGTAGGTACTGTGGTTAATGCTACTGCTATTGCTCAAGCAACAATTATGAGGTACATAATTTAGATAGTTGCACATTATATATCCTCAGCCTGCCACATTTTGCAGTTTTGGAAGCACAGATTTCTTATGAGGGGCTTGGTACACTGATTGGAATGAGACCTGTCTTCCGTAGTTCCAATTGTCTTTAATGTGGCCAATATGCTAACCATGAGACAAGAGGTGACCTTTGTATTCAGATGATCACTACATGGGTAGCTTTAGAAAGACTTACTGCACTCACTTCTCTTGGTGTTTGTTAGAACCTTGTTCCAGCCTCTTGCTTCTAGTTTGGCATGATCAGTCATCTTGGCTAAGCTCACTAAAGATTTATGGTGTTGGTCCTGGCATTTGCTTGCATCCCTATCTGTGGGGCCTCCTTTCTCACCTGGCTCCTCATAAAAGCTTCAGGCTTAATTAATCCTCTTCTCATCCTCTTTTCATATACAACTATATCAGGGCTTCAGAGGATTTCCTGGTTCATGATAATCCAATTTTCTTTGTGGTCAATAAGTTCATAATAAAGTCAGCAACAGAATCCTCCCTATCTTTTAATTGATAAGCAGGATGGCTTGGACATTATCCAGGAGTACAAATCCTGATTTTTAGACTTGACTTGAAAATGACTGCAGATACTTTGGGGGTGTTTGAGCAGAACATCTGGTTCCTTAAGCAGTTGGTTATTATCATTTTTCATGTCTCCAAGCATTAAACCTATACTGATTGAGTTTTCTTTTGTTTTTCCTTTGGTCCTTTTTTGTGTCAGCTATCCCAACGTCAACATTCACAACTTCACCACCAGCTGGAGGGACGGCATGGCTTTCAACGCACTAATCCATAAACACAGGTGGGCATTTGATGCAAAGTTTGAGAGGGTTTTAAGCACTGAAGCGATGGATGCAGAATTCTACGTTATGTAACCTGAAAGTTCTAGATCTCCTTTCTGAGACATCTGCATTTCTCCATCTCTGTCTGCCTCTTCAGACTTGACTCCAGACCACTTCTTTGGTGAAACCTTTAACTTACCGTAATTCTGTAATTTTCCTTACCCTAGAACAAATGATAACAGCCCCATCTTGTGCACGAAAACATGGAAATAAATCCTACATTTAGTGAGGCTTACTTTCAGGTGCTTAGGATTGTATTGCAATTCTGTATCTATCTGCTGCAATTTGGCACTTCTGTCCTCCTTTGATCTTGTTTGAACATGCATTGTGTGGGGTTTTTTTTTATCAAGTTACTCTGTAACATACATATGAAATCAATATACATTGTATGGGCAAGCAAGTATCCACCTCACATTCTTTGATACCCAGCAACCCCTAAGTATTGATATGCCTTTAAGCATACTGTACTGAAGTCTGAATGAGACAGGGCTAGAGATCACATATACAGGGAAATTCACACACACACACACACACACACACACACATCCCTCCCTTTCTGCCTGGAGAGAAAAATAGTTTCTCTTTTTTAAAAAAAAGAAAGGCAGGGTTTCTCTTTTTTTAAAAAAAAGAAAGGCAGAAATTGGAAACAGGCTGAGAAGAGAAACAGCATCTCCCCAACAGCATCAGAATTAGTTGTGGACTCCGCAAGGAATTAAAAAAGAACTTCAGGACTAATTGAGATAGAGGAAAATCTTTTTCAGAAAAACTGTCATCTTTGAAAGCTTAGGTAAAAACCCCTTAGCTAAAAATAATTCATAACATTATTTTTTATTTTCTCTTTGTCCAGTATGCCTAAAGTTGAATATTCTGTCCTGGTATTTATTTTCTCTGTAAATGCCCAGGAACTGTTTATTTTCTGCAACTTGAAACCTGATTAAAGCAGAGTTGCCTCTAAATTACTAACAGACCAACATTACTTATAGAGGCTTACCGTATATTTTCATTTACTTTTTTCTATAGGAGATTGTCTTTTAAGATGCTGTTTGGGATTCGAACCATTATATGTTTGAATCTTTATAACTGAAAGCTTAGCTTATGACTACATAAAGCTAAAAGAATTTTTATACTTTTCTCTTTTTAAAAGAATGGCATTAGATTTTATTTATTTAATTGGGAGGTTGATCTCTCTCAAAAGGGAAGAAACAAAAATTCGCATAGACGTGTGCTTTACCTGGAGATGGCTATAAAAATTTTACAGTCTGTCTCTCTTATTGGAATTTATCAGTAAAAAATAACATGGGTTGTAGAAGTGTGAATCCTTTTTCCGTATACTAGCAATTGCATAATAGCTTCAATTCTGTCCTGGAAAACAGGCAATGCATCAGTAATTAGCAGCCTGCTACTCCAAAAACAGGCAGAGCTATCCTTTGTACACCCAGACCCTATTTGATAGATGAGGCCCCAGACCTTCAGCCTTGCAACAGCTTGATCAAAATTACAATGATATGTGCGTTAGCCTAGGACATGGTTTATTGTCCCTAATAGAAGTTTCTTCTGCTGAGGACAAAGTTACTATCCTATTTGGAGAGAGATTGTCTCTTTAGACAAGCTGCTTAGTAGTTGGAACAATGAAGAACACCTCTTCCCTTCCATATCTAAGAATTTTAAAAAAAAAAATTGTTTGAATATTGTTTTTTATCAAGTAGCATCATAACAAAAAGAAACAGGTTCAGAAAATATTAACAGTAATAGCAATTGATTGATAGCCTTATGTTCATGCAAGTGTAAAAGAATCAAGGATCTACTGCATACTGGAGGGGGTGCCTTTTTGGTGCTTTTCATTCTCATGTAATAGCAGTCCGTACATCATTATATCTTGTTTGCTGTGTTCAGTTTTAGCCTGTATAATAAGGTAATTATTTAAAAATAAAAATAAAAATAAAAACAATATGATTGAAATAATGTTAAAAGACCACAATCAGTAATTTGGCTGGAAAATTGCATATATAGACCCCTTTTGCTGTCTGTTCCCAAGGCAATTCAGAGGCAAATGATTGATTTTAGACTTCATTCTTGCTCGTTTGCTTTAGTTGCATGCTCCAGCCTGCACATGTATGCATTTTATCTTTCACAAGTCATTTTTCTCTCATGTCATATTCCCCCCCCCCCTCCATCTCCCTTTGTGTTATTCTTCTTCTTGATTAGTATGTATTGGGGTAGTTTTCTCTGCCACAGAGCTGATGAAGATAAGCCTGCCTCTGTTTAAACTGTGTCTCATTTCTTACTGACTTTGATTCTTTATTTGTCTGATTCCTTGCTAATATTCCTGCCTAATACAGGACATATTTGGGTAAATATATTTTACATTCTTAGGCCTGATTTAATTGATTTTGATAAGCTGAAGAAATCAAATGCACACTACAATCTGCAGAATGCTTTTAACCTGGCAGAGCAACACCTTGGCCTTACTAAACTCCTGGATCCTGAAGGTAAGAACTCTTGGCAGTAGCAAGCCAAAACCTCCTTTCCACATTTTTTAATCTCTAAACCAATGTGTTAAACAAAATGTGACAAAACTCAGACGATGGGCTCATAGGAGGGTAATGTAATTTTTAGAGGCAGATAACAAATCCATTTTTCTGTTATGTTCACTGAGTTAGACAAATTGCCTTACTAGCAGTCCTCAATTTATAACCACAACTGGGAACAGAATTTCCACTGTAAATCATTGCAATCATATGTTGAATCGAATCTGATTATATAACAATTTTTACGGTGGTCATTAAGTGAATCACCAAAGTTATAAAGCTAATCATGTGATTGTTAAGCAAATTCAGCTTCCTTAAATGTCATATTTTTGCTGGAAAGCAGCAAAAAAGATAGCAAATAGCGATTCTATGACCATAGGACATTGCATCCAGTCCTAAATGCAAACTGGTTGCCAAGCACCTGAATTGAGATGATGTGACATCAGAGGTGGTGTGATAGGGTGAGTGCAGATGATGAGTTACTTTTTCCAAGGTGTTATGATTTTGACTGTTAACTGAAAGTTTGTAAATTGAGGATTACCTATATCCTGATGGAAGTCTCTGCCTTTTATTCTGTTATCTGTGTGTAAGATGATCAACTGCTTTTTCAGCCAAATCATAGACTCCAAGTAACTATCAAACCAGGGAATCAGTCTAGATTTAATTTAAAATTCTCAACTCCAACATTCTAATGAAAGCTGAAACAGAACATTATACCAAACACGTTACACCTGCCAAAGTCAGCAGTTTAAGTTCAGCTCAGACTCTCAGCCCATAATACCTGTAAAAATACATTTTGTTTTATGATAATACAGTAATTTATGTTTCTTTACCTTTATCTTCTGCAATTAATATGCTGGAGAAGGGCAGGAAAGCACACTTAATGGTGCTTAAGTATTAGAGTTTGGATTGGGAAGTATGGTATTCGTATGCCAAGTCTTGAATCTCCTCACTTTTTCTGTCTCACCAACCTTTATATGCCTGTGAATATAAAATATGAGTGAGAAAACTATGGAAGCAAAGGCTGGACTATCAGTGTATGATCAATTCTGAACATTGTGACGTTACAGTATGAAAATGGGTTGTATGAAACTCTGTATTGTCTTACTCCCAGTGCCTTGTCTGATTGAATTCCTGATCCTTGCTTCAGTGAATCTTCAGCATGATTCTATGATTATCCAGCTCTGCATTAAAACAATTCTTGTTTGCTTTTCAGATATCAGTGTTGACCATCCAGATGAAAAGTCTATTATCACCTACGTGGTGACATATTACCACTATTTTTCTAAGATGAAAGCCTTGGCTGTTGAAGGAAAGCGAATTGGAAAGGTACCCAGCTTAAGGGTTTACATATGGAATGTAGCATGCTTATCTATTTTTCTTGCAGACTTACTCAGTTTCATCATATGCACATTTTAATGCCCCTGCAATAACACTTTTTGTATCTCAACGTGGATTTGGCACGAACCATTAAGGGTGAATTAATTCACAATTTAGTTATTCCCTTTTAAATAACCTTAGGAATGCTAGCATTTTATTTGGGCATGTGCATTTTTTTAATCCATTATCTCAGCAGTCCCAATTTTTAAATTTCATTTGCCCACTTGTTTTGGGTTGCCAGGAAATACAAACTCATAGACATGAGACCATCTTCACATTGCCACAATTTTTAATCTGAAGAAGTCTGACCCTCATCTCTTTGCCTTGAACTGCTTGTTACAGGTGCTTGATAATGCAATTGAAACTGAGAAGATGATTGAGAAATATGAGTCTCTTGCCTCTGATCTCCTTGAGTGGATTGAACAAACCATTATCATTCTGAACAATCGCAAGTTTGCTAACTCACTGATTGGTGTGCAGCAACAGCTACAAGCATTCAATACCTACCGCACAGTGGAAAAACCGCCCAAGTATGATTTATTCACTCTATCATTATCTTTTAGGTTGGGAAAGAAGAATTGATCCCAGTGTAATAAACAACAGGAATCTTCTGGCAATTTGCATGTGTTAATCGTAGACAATTAGAATCTAGTGATGTTTTCCTGGTGAAATACTAGATTTATACTGTTCATCCAGGAACTCAAGGTGATATCCTTAGTGCTCTCTCCTATATTTCCCCACAGCAGCAACTCCATGAGTGGGATTGGCCTGAAATAGAGAGTAACTTGAGCCAGTCACCCAGTGAATTTCCATAGCTAAGGATGAACTAAGTCTCTCTGTTTCTAATCCAATGCCTTAACCACTGTACCACTGTCTCTCTCTCTCCCTCTCCCTCTCTCTCTCTCTCTCTCTCTCTCTCTCTCTCTCTCTCTCTCTCTTTTTTGCCTCATTTTCTTTTGGTAAGAATTACATTAAACTAAGTATTTTCATGGTTAGCTAAGTGTAAAAGTCCTTCTCCATCCACTTGGTATGACTGCAGATAAGGTGCCAGGACTGTAAGTGGCCTGAGCATGAGCATGCATTATTTTATCTTAGAAATAAAGGTGTTTGCCTTTGTTGTAATGTCCAGGCAACACAGGCTACAGACAGATGTACAACCAAAAATGACTGCCAATTGTAGGAAGGAATATAAGAATGTATTATTATGTCTAATCCAAAATAATTCATACAGTAGCAGTAAATCATCTTAGCAATATATTTCTCTTGGTGCTGAACATTTTCTGTGGAAAATAATAGTTTATAAACTCTTAGATAGATCAACAATCTATTATGCACTTTTGAAATGCTTAAAGTACCTGATTCTGCTAGCTGGGGACTTCACCATTGACATAGTAAGAAGGTATTTAGGTTCAGATTTGCTTGTCTAACACAATGTGCAAACAGAGAGAAAAAATATTAAAAATTGGGGTGTTGCAAGAAAATATAAAAAGAATTTGGTTTGCTTCTTTCAGGAGCAGGTAGCTAAATGTGTGAAGTGTCATTTGAACTAGTTGTTAGCAGTTATACACATCATGTGCCTTGTTACCAGATTCCTTTTTTATTTATTTTAGCAGCGTAGATTAATATGGCTACAATAACTCTGTTCATCTGAAGCATCAATATATATAGATGGAAATAACCTATTGTTTCTTTGCAGAGTTAATATTTGCCTCTGGGTTTTACCCACACTGCTTTCTTTTCAGATTCACAGAAAAAGGAAATCTGGAAGTACTGCTTTTCACCATACAGAGTAAAATGAGGGCTAACAATCAAAAAGTATACATGCCCAGAGAAGGAAAACTCATCTCAGATATCAACAAGGTAAATACCTATATAAATTTCTAATTGATTTGTTCTCCCCATGCTACTAACTGAACTGTGGGATGATCAGGATTTTGAAGACTAACAATAGTCCTGGATAGGATTTCTAGTATACAGTGCAACAACACTGTGAGTTCCAAACGGTTTGGACTTAAGCTATCAAAAACCCTTAGCTAGCACTTAATTCTTGTCAATTAATTAATTAATTAATTAATTAATTAATTAATTAAGACAGCTTGGTCTAAGTACCAGGGTGGAAATGGTGAGGTTGTGAGTTCTAGTCTTACCTTTGAAAGCCAGCTGTTCGTGACTGAGGGTCAGTCACTCTCTCAGCCCAACTCACCTTCCATGGTGGTTGTTGTTTTGGGGAAAATAGGAGTATTAGTATGTTTGCTAATAAAGGTGGGATATGAATAAATAAATCATTTTTTAAAAATCTAAAATAAAATTTAGAAAATTATGATAAGAATTTGTTCATCATATCTGTAGTGTACCAGGTTGTCATATATACCATATTTTTGGGTGTATAATATATATCATACCATGAAGCCCCCTGTGTGCACACAATTCAGCCTGCCTTCCTGTGCTCATAATGGCAGACAACCAAAGGTGTCAAAGTCAGCAGGGGACTATATGCTATGATCCACACCAACAGAGATGAGAGAAGGTGACATTTTGGGTTGGTATTCTGGGAGTGGTTGGATGGAAAGCTGAGGGAGATGACCAACTCATCCTGGTGGACAGCCAGGTAGTTACAAAGGGGGGTGGGCTACCTTTAATCTCAGAGTGTGTATAGTGATGGCACTTCACCCTTGGGGAAAATCCTGTGGCTCCAAGGCATGGCAAGATACATATAGACACAATCATAAGTATCTGTGCTCAAGGGATTTGCTTTGGAGGGGGAACCCTACTGCATGGACCCCATGTGCTGGTGGGACTGACTGCTCAGGATGGGAATGTGTCTGTGATAACACAGGAGGAGGTTATAAGGGATGTGAGAGAATCCAGACTTTCATAAGGTCTACTGACTTTGACAATGTTACTGTTATCTGGAATGTTGGAAATGTCATATGCACTAGGAATAGATGGACAAAGATCCAATCCTATCATGCATTTGACTTTCACCCGGGAACTAAACCATATAGGTGGAAGGAGGAGCCTCTTTTGGTCATATTATCAGGAGGCTGAGGATCTGAACAGGTGGGAACACCCTGCAAAGGCAGTTAACACATTTGTGCAATTGGTGGGGGTTGTGGCTGAGACCTTGACTGTCAATAACTGTTTTGTTTGTGGAAGAACAAACATGGGTGAACAGTGGCCTTGGGGCATGCAGGAACTGAATTATACCTTGGTTCTGGAAATGGAGAAGGCAGGGGACCTTTCCCTAATGCAAGGGATGGAAGGGACATGGGCCCCTACTAGCAAACTGGTTGGGAAGGTCTGCTATGGAAGAAATTGGAGTGATGGTCAGACTGAACCAGTAGGTCTGCAAGCCTAGATGGAACAACCATCAGTGGTGGGCTGGCAATAGGCGAGAGCCTTCGGACATGGCTCAGGCTCTGGAGAAGGTTGCTTTCTTGCAAAGGGAGGGAGTAAAATCTCGCACATGCATCATGCAAAATCAATTGCCATTAGATTACCTCCTAGCAATGGAGGGAGGTGTTTGTGGAAAGTTAAATCTCAGTAACTGCTGCACTGGAATTGATGACAGTGGAAAAGTTATTAAGGAAATCACTGATAAAATGGTTAAGATTGCACATGTACCAGTCTAAAAATGGAAAGGATTACACTTGGGTGAGATATTTGGTACTTGGTTTTCTAAATTGGCTGGACTTCGAGCTATGGTTGCCCTGATCAGCATTATAGCGGCTGGATGTGTAATCTTACCTTGCATTATCCCTCTTTTCATTCGTACTATTTCCAATAGTGTGGCTCTCTTGGTGGAACGTAAGGCTACAGCCCGAACCTTGGCTATCTGGGAATATCGAGAGTCAATAGCTCCACTTTTGGAAGTTGAAGAAGCCTGTGAGATGAATACTTGTGAAACTGCTCCGTAAATGATAAGTCATCAGGTAAAGTTTCAAAGGGGGGAATGAGATGGCTGAATAGACCATATTGCTTGTTTCTAATGCAAGAGTAGGCAAACTTGGCTCTTTTATGACTTGTGGACTTCAACTCCCAGAATTCCTCTTCCAGTCATGTTAGCTCAG